>CAXITT010000548.1:146285-157000 GCA_964033795.1 Lymnaea stagnalis
ATTATCTACTGTCTCAGTAGATGAAAGTGAATATGTCATGGCCAGACATTATCTACTGTCTCAGTAGATGAAAGTGAATATGTCATGGCCACACATTATCTACTGTCTCAGTAGATGAAGGTGAATATGTCATGGCCAGACAGTATCTACTGTCTCAGTAGATGAAAGTGAATATGTCATGGCCATACATTATCTACTGTCTCAGTAGATAAAAGTGAATATGTCATGGCCAGACATTATCTAATGTCTCAGTAGATGAAAGTGAATATGTCATGGCCACACATTATCTACTGTCTCAGTAGATGAAGGTGAATATGTCATGGCCAGACATTATCTACTGTCTCAGTAGATGAAAGTGATTATGTCTTGGCCACACATTATCTACTGTCTCAGTAGATGAAGGTGAATATGTCATGGCCAGACATTATCTACTGTCTCAGTAGATGAAGGTGGATATGTCATGGCCAGACATTATCTACTGTCTCAGTAGATGAAGGTGAATATGTCATGGCCAGACATTATCTACTGTCTCAGTAGATGAAAGTGAATATGTCATGGCCAGACATTATCTACTGTCTCAGTAGATGAAAGTGAATATGTCATGGCCACACATTATCTACTGTCTCAGTAGATGAAGGTGAATATGTCATGGCCAGACATTATCTACTGTCTCAGTAGATGAAAGTGAATATGTCATGGCCACACATTATCTACTGTCTCAGTAGATGAAAGTGAATATGTCATGGCCACACATTATCTACTGTCTCAGTAGATGAAGGTGAATATGTCATGGCCAGACATTATCTACTGTCTCAGTAGATGAAGGTGAATATGTCATGGCCAGACATTATCAAATGTCCCAATTTACCGGATAAAAATTAACATTTTCAACAAGTCAAATATATCACATAAGCTGTAAATAACATAGAGTTCAGGGCAAACCGAATGGACACCATTTCATTATGAACGCCACTGGGGGTTGAAATCAAACTGTTGTGACATGAGAGGAGCCAGATAATTGGTTTGCTACTATCGTAACAGCTGGTGCACGGGGCGACATCAGTCAACAAATCAGCACAACCTTTTGAACATTGACACAGGCGACAGAAATCGTTCACCAGTGACAACAAGGCAGGAGCGTAGGAAAAACGGAAAGATGGGGGCTTGGGGGGCGTAGCGGGAGGGGGGTGGTGTCCTCCGCGGATTGCACCCTTTGTTTCCGGACTGGGACTGATATCTTGCCCGTTGCAATGAATGGAACTTAAACCAAAAAAAAATTATGTTTACAGAAGCGGGAAAAGAAACATCAGCAAGATATGCGTGGTCAAGACGGAAATGAACTAATTATAACAGGGTTGGAATGAGATAAAGATGTTAAGTAGATTGAAAAAGAAAACCTGTATAAATATAACAGTATAATTACGCTTTAATGTTGTCTTTATATGTATATGTTGGCCTCATATAATTCAATCTTACCTAGACTATTTTCTTTGGATATACTTGTGTGTGTAACTTTAATTAAATGCTTAATTGTGGTTATATTTATCTGGGTGGTATGATAGTTTGAAAAAGTCATAAACTGGTGTGTGATCGTAAGAACCTGGTGTGTGAACGTAAAAACCTGGTGTGTGAACGTCAGTACCTGATGTGTGAACGTAAGAACCTGGTGTGTGAAAGTAAGAACCTGGTGTGTGAAAGTCAGAACCTGGTGTGTGAAGGTTAGAACCTGATGTGTGAAAGTAAGAACCTGGTGTGTGAAAGAAAGAACCTGATATGTGAAAGTCAGAACCTGGTGTGTGAAGGTTAGAACCTGATGTGTGAAAGTAAGAACCTGGTGTGTGAAAGAAAGAACCTGATGTGTGAAAGTCAGAACCTGGTGTGTGAAGGTTAGAACCTGATGTGTGAAAGTAAGAACCTGGTGTGTGAAAGTGTGAACATGGTGTGTGAAAGTCAGAATTATTACACAAGACAATCAAGTGGACGTATCGGCCAAAAGTCTTCCTCTGCAGACACTCACCCCGAAAGACAATCTAAATGACGTATCGGCCAAAAGCCTTTCTCTGCAGACACTCGCCACACAAGACAATCTAAAGGACGTATCGGCAAAAAGCCTTCCTCTGCAGACATTAACTAGATCAGACAAAACAAGCTTAGCTTAGCAAAGCTTGTCAGGAAGTTGGTAGCAAGGCTTTTCAGGACGTTGGTAGCAAGGTATGGCAGGAAGTTGGTAGCAAGGTGTGGCAGGAAGTTGTAGCATGGCTTGTCAGGAAATTGGTAGCAAGGCTTGTCAGGAGGTTGGTTGCAAAGCTTGGCAGGAAATTTGTAGCAAGGCTTGACAGGACTTTGGTAGCATGGCTTGGCAGGAAGTCGTTAGCAAGGCTTTCCAGGAAGTTGGTAGCAACGCTTTCCAGGAAGTTGGTAGCAAGGCTTGAAGAAGAGGTTGAGTGAAGAGGTTGCTGTGTTGCTGTTTGAAGTGCCAAGTATATGTTCATAAATGTCAAATATTTTCCCACGGATGTCCAGTATATGATCAGAATTATCAAATATATTGTCAAAACTATCCAATGATTTTTTTTACAGCAGATCACAGTTAGGTATGACGTCATCATCTCACTGAGATATCACGTGGTGGGCGCTACCCCTCAACCTTAGTCCGGTTCTGGACTTAGCTACGGGCTTAAGCCTCCATCGCACCATTGATTGAGTTATAGAATTAGCTAAGATCCTGACCCTACTACTCACCCTTTGTAGGTTGTTTTCTGGGCGACCAGCTACTGGCCCCAACCAGACGTTTGCTCACGACCATGAAGGCATTCAAGATCTGACAACATTCGCTCGGGTCACACTGACTGTTGCTGGTGCATGACTTGCCTACCAGAGCCTGGGGATAAAACAAGATACTGACGTTTTCAATAAAATATCTGGGAATCAGTTATAAATAGTGGGATAGCACTGAATAGCGCGGACTCCATCTTGTAGAAGTTGGGATTGCACTCAATTTTTATTTGTTGGGGTCTCGCAATGAAGACATATGGGTTGAAGTCAACAGTGTCTCCACGAAAATATCACACAATTATTTACTTATGTCTTGAATCAAAATGTGCAGTAGGCTACTGATGAAGTCACAATTTATTTTAATGGCCCCAAACTAGTCTAATAAAGAAATATTACGATAGCCGGATGTCATTAGAAGTATAATTTCTTCATAAAAACGTTAGAGTTTATGATGAAAGGTTAACATTAAATCATAATACAAGCCAAGAAATATGCATGAAAACCAAAGAAATTTTATTGAGATAGTTCCTCGGTCACAGATGTCCGCCATACAGCTGATTGTTGTTCGTCCGGCTGACATCCCACAGTGGTCCAAGGTATGGCTGGCATGCCATAGTGGTCCAAGATATGGCTGACATGCCACAGTGGTCCAAGATATGGCTGATATGCCACAGTGGTCCAAGATATGGCTGATATGCCACAGTGGTCCAAGATATGGCTGACATGCCACAGTGGTCCAAGATATGGCTGATATGCCACAGTGGTCCAAGATATGGCTGACATGCCACAGTGGTCCAAGATATGGCTGATATGCCACAGTGGTCCAAGATATGGCTGATATGCCACAGTGGTCCAACTATACCGACTGTACGGTGTCACCAGGTTCATATGGCTGACATGCCACAGTGGTCCAAGATATGGCTGACATGCCACAGTGGTCCAAGATATGGCTGATATGCCACAGTGGTCCAAGATATGGCTGATGTGCCACAGTGGTCCAAGATATGGCTGACATGCCACAGTGGTCCAAGATATGGCTGACATGCCACAGTGGTCCAAGATATGGCTGATATGCCACAGTGGTCCAAGATATGGCTGATATGCCACAAGGTTAGTGCAATGGCTGATGTACTGCAGAAACTAAAATAGAAATGTTTGTCAATTCAAAGAATCACTTCGATCTATTCAAGGTCTTCGATCTACAAGGCTGTAGAAGTAACCTATCGATTAGTTTGAAGCGTAGTTTAACTTCAGTGAAAAGCAGAAACATATTTTTATAAAAATCTACCAAACATAGTCACATAGACATATATCAAATAACCAGTCAACTAGACATCTAAACAAAGATAGTCACATAGATATTTTACCAACCTTAGTCACATAGACAAGTAACCAAACTTAGTCACATAGACATGTAACCAAACTTAGTCATATAGACATGTAACCAAACTTAGTCATATAGACATGTAACCAAACTTAGTCACATAGACATGTAACCAAACTTAGTCATATAGACATGAAACCAAACTTAGTCATGTAGACATTTAACCAAACTTAGTCATCTAGACATGTAACCAAACTTAGTCATGTAGACATGTAACCAAACTTAGTCACATAGACATGTAACCAAACTTAGTCATATAGACATGTAACCAAACTTAGTCACATAGACATGTAACCAAACTTAGTCATGTAGACATGTAACCAAACTTAGTCACATAGACATGTAACCAAACTTAGTCATATAGACATGTAACCAAACTTAGTCATGTAGACATGTAACCAAACTTAGTCATATTGGCATGTAGATAAGCATAGTGACATGAACGCACTTAAAGCAGACTCAAGCAGACTGACACAGCTACACATGAAAGTCGTTGCAGAAAATATGTTCAAAAACTTAACATACATTTTGTCCTTTCTTCTTTGTTTAATTCGACTAATTGGCTTCATAGAGTCCTACACTACCCTTCTACATTCTTGAATCAGTAACAGCGAATAGGCCGTGAAATAAAATGGTCAAAACTTACAAACAAACAAACAAAAAACAAGCAAAAAGCAACACGCGAGACATTTCTCCATAAAATATGAATGAGATTGTACTCACCATTGTACCAGCGAAAATACAGCACAAAGTACAAACAACTGCCTTGTACATTTTAATTCTTTGAAAATATCAAGTTTTGTTTAGAAGATCAATTGTAAACGGACGAACGGTTGCAGCGGAATCGAGCTTGTTTTTTTCCCGCTGGAGTTTAAAACTTGGTGTCTTCTCCGAGGGATTTCTTGGTGATGTTTCTGGGGGATTTCTCTAATGGTTTGACTATATTTGCTGCATATCTTTATAGGGCGGTGATTACCTGGTTGTTTGTTATTGAATCCAAAGCAATCACTGAAAAGTGAAAGAGAGAGACATAGAGTGAGAGGATGTGTGTGAGAGGGAGCTAGAGAGAGAGAGAGAGAGAGAGGGGGGAGGGTCGGGCTAATGGGGTATATCAGCTGTGCGACAAGTGCTCGGTTGCAGATGTAAAACAGGATATGTCATCTTTCAAGGATCTGCAAATAATGGATGGTTCTCAAATTCGTTTACCTTTGGTTTTCATGTTACCAGACCATATGGTAATACGATACACTTAAGATGGTGTTGTGATATAATATACTTAAGATGGTGTTGTGATACAATATACTTAAGATGGTGTTATGATACAATACATGCACTTAAGATGGTGTTGTGATACAATATACTTAAGATGGTGTTGTGATAAAATATACTTAAGGTGGTGTTGTGATACAATATACTTAAGACATTTCGAGGCATAGTCAAATTGTTGTATTGTGCCCTTTTGGTTGGCTTATCCCACTTATCCACTGTGTTTGGCTTTTTTCTTTTATCCTTTTTGTTTGGCTTATCACTCTTATCCGCTGTAATGGGCTTATCACTCTAATCCACTGTTTAGGTGTATCCCTCTTAACCACTGTTTAAGCTTATCCCTCTTATTCAATTGCCTCCTTAATGAGATTTTTCAAAGTATTTTTATTTCTATTGATAATTTAATGTATGAAATGTTTCTCGTTTGGTTGTGTCTGCTGACGAAGGCATCTAGACAAAAAGTGCCGTTTAATTGTCCTATCTTTTCTTTTGAAACCTAAACATATATTATTATTGTTCTCTGTTTATTTATTTCAGATAGCTTGATCGCATTCCATCAAATATTGTCATATTTTACCAGCTTAAAATCATATGTAGGAGAGACAGGTCGTCATCCTGGAGAAAGTTTTTGAGAACACCTGTACAACATCAATAAACACGTCACTCGTCCAGTTTCTAAACATTTTATTAGTGCTAACTAATATGGAATTTTAAACATTGCATTTACTGGTATACTGGATGCTATTTGGAAGGCCTGAGGCAATAGACGCAAATGTTTCAAGTGTTGTCACCTCAACTGTTCCTTCTTAAAGCATGTTCTAGTCCCTGATTATCTAAGGCTGGAATGAGCAGCTCCTATACTGGCTTCTCGCTGTTATGAGCCGTAACTGCCTATCTTGGCCTCGTCGCTGTCTCTGGGGGGGGGGGGGGGGAGGGACGAGATTCTGTTTAATACTGGAACAGTGGACCAGCCCATTATTCATTTTGTACATCATGGAGAGCCTGGATTGTCGTCGTCGTTCCTCCAATGGTGACCAGCCTAGTGTTTCCAGCATGCCGCCAACACTAGAGGTATTCCTGTAGCGGCTCAGAACAAAGCGTGCTGCCCGTCGCTGGACCCCCTTTAACCTGTCGATGCCCCTCTGGGTCAATTGGTCACAAAATGAAGATGCGTTGTCTAAAAGCTTTATTTGCTCTCTCTTTTTCTCTCTCTATGTATCTCTCTCTTTCAATGTCGCTCTCTGTATCCCTCTCTCTTTCTCTCTCTCAATCTCCCTCTCCCTCTGTCTTTCTCTTAATCCCTGTCTCTTTCTCTCTTTATATATACATTTGTTCAAAACGTATGAAGGGTTCCTGTTTTCTGTCATTTGACTCCTTGTGGTGCTTAGTTATCTTCTTGAGATCCACAACAAAACATCCGTGAAGGATCTTTTACCAAACAATAAACACAATGAATTCATCAACCAGGAAACAAACATATCGATTGCTTTTGTTGTATAAAACGAAATCCAGTTATTCTGTATTTTAAACTTAGTGTAACTGGCCAATGTTATTCAGTACTGCCCAAGTTAGTACGACTGTTGACCACATGGTTGACAAAATCTCTGGATTCTTCCTTGTTATACCAGCCTAGTAATATCGTACTAAACTTATAAAATATTTGTAAATATCGCATGGCACTGATATAAAACAATGACCACAAAACAGTGACCACAAAACAGTGACCACAAAACATTGATCACAAAACATTGGCCATAAAACATTGACCACAAACCATTGGCCACACATACCACCACAAGCTAAGTCCACAATTAGTATTTAGAGTTTTTCTGATTGACAATCTGCGGACTGTTCTTGTGAAATGGAAATATCCAGGCACTTCCTTTAACGCAATGCTATTATCATTACAAAAGTCGAAGTGTTCAATAGTTGAAGTGTTCAATATGAGATCCCGGCCTAATAGATCGTATCAAGCCATAATTAAACAGTTCGGTTGATAGCCTAACATGCAGCATTAGGTTATTGGGATCATTAGTACCCCTTTTTTAACCGGTTACATCAGCAGTTTATTTAATAAATATCGTACTGAAATAAAGACTTGGTTTAACAAAGTTAACCAGCGTCTAGTTAAACACCAACATTTATTTTACTATAGCCCTATTACTCCTTTGATTAACTCGATTTGGGTTATACAAGAATGACATACAACTTTTGTCATGTTTCAGGCCTTTGGGGAAAACGATGTTAATATTTTTAAAGAACAAACTGATCCAATTACTCCTCAACACTATTCTTTTTCTTCTTCTAAATTTTGAGGACCCTCGATCAATGTATTGATCAATATGGCTCCTATGTTTCAGGGGGGTTCACGATGTAACTATACGTGGTTTTCAAGGGGATATGTCACTGGTTGCAAGGGCTACTCAGCAGTGCTTTCATGAACTGGGGGTTGGAAGACAGGAGGCAAAACCTGCAAATGTGTCAAGTGTAGACGCCTCAACTGTTGCTTTTGGAAGCTTGTTCCAGTCCCCGATTGTCTTTGGCGGGAATGAGGAGCTCCTGTACTTTGTTTTTATCAGCCAGAACTGTCTGTCGTGGCTTCGTCGCAGTCTATGGGGAAGATGAACGCGTTTCTGTTTGATGCTGAAGCAGTAGACCAGCCAATTTTTGATCTTGTACAACATAGTGAGCCTGGATAGTCGTCGTCGTTCTTCCAATGGTGACCAGCCCTGTGTTTCTAGCATGCTGCCAACACAAGAAATTTCTGTAGTGGTTCAGGACTAAGTGTGCTTCCCGTCTCTTACGCTTAAGTTGCCGATCTTTAGATTTCACCTCAGGAACCCTAGGGTCTTATTTTCCCGGTTACACAAAAAGTTAATATGCTTGTCCCAGCGTACCTCTAGTTGAATTGTAACACCGTGGTCGTTTACGGGGGAAACTGGCTCAAGAATTAGACCATTCAATTTGTAAGGGTGGTTTAGAGGAGTTCTACTCCTGGAGATTGACAGGGTCTGGCACTTGACGGGATGAAATTATATGTCCCAGCTCATCTCACACTCGGCTAACCGATGGAGGTCCTGTTGTAGTTGGTTCTGGTTAGATCTGTTAATGGTGGTCCTATACACCGCCATGTCGTCTGCGAACAGCCTTGCTTGGGAGGTCATCTTCTCGGTCAGGTCATTGATATGCTTGGAGCAAACATCGGCCTAGCACCTAGCACTCTTATCCCGTTACGTCTCACCACTCTGGTCCACTTATTTCCCACCACTCTGATCCACTTATTTCCCACCACTCTGATCCACTTATTTCCCACCACTCTGATCCACTTATTTCCCACCACTCTGGTCTACTTATTTCCCACCACTCTGATCCACTTATTTCCCACCACTCTGATCCACTTATTTCCCACCACTCTGATCCACTTATTTCCCACCACTCTAATCCACTTATTTCCCACCACTCTGATCCACTTATTTCCCGCCACTCTGATCCACTTATTTCCCCACCACTCTGATCCACTTATTTCCCACCACTCTGATCCCCTTATTTCCCACCACTCTGATCCACTTATTTCCCACCACTCTGGTCTACCTACGTCCCACCCCAATAAAGGAAACACATACATTAACTTGAATATAGAAACTAAATTCCTCAAACTTTCTTATTTTAATCTTTAAATTGAAATTTGCAGATGAGCTCAAGTCAAGAACTCCGTTTTAGTTTCATTGGAAAATTGAATGTCTCATAGGCACATTGCCTGTCTCATTGACACACATTGCCTTGTCTCAGAACTATATGTACTGCCATGTTTACGCTGAAGGTTTCTCGCATTTTGAGACCCACTTGTACCCAGGTCGTGGGGCCACTATCATCCGGACCTGTACAGCCGGGTCCAGTGGTACCTCGTACATGTGACAAGTGGTGCCAGGCTCGCAGCTACAGTAGCCGTTCATCTTCTCGAAAGAGTCGCAGTTGTCTCCCTCCAGTCTGTATTTCTGACATGTCCCTAAGGGGAAATAAAAAAGTTAATAAAACTATGCCACATGTTCTTGTGTTTTCTGAGTAGAAGCCTCTGTCTCTTCAGTTCCCGATCTCTATACTCCCTGGTGTCTTCACTCCCCGATCTTTATACTCCCTGATGTCTTCACTGCTCGTCTCCCCTTCTGTCAACTTTTAACATATCCATGTGATTATAGAATATTTCCAATAAACAAAAGTTTGTAGAATGATTTCTCAAGAATATATTTGTTCAATGGCTCAACTAGTTACATAGTTCTGGGAGCCTTTGATGTACAGGTTAATCTCAGGTTTAGGAACTAAACTTTAGTAGACTTACCAGTAACAGTTAGACAAGGGAGGGAAGGCGCAGGGAACACTACTTACCATTTGTTGGGTTACGGGGCATGCTCAGCAGTGGAGCTTGTCGTCTGCTCATTATCATGAATTCATTCAGTATCTGACAACACTCGCCAGAGTCACACTGGTCAGTGGCCGTACATGTCCTACCCACTAGTGCCTGCTGTATATAGAAATGGGCAACAGAATAGAACAGTTTTACTTATGGTTAACCGTCCCTTTTTCTATAGTCTCATTTACTGGGAACGGAAGAGGAATGTGACCAGCCACACATTGATTAGATACTGTCCTTATAGAAATAAATGACAAGGCAAATGGCCTTCACTAAAATTGTCCCTAAGTGTACAGCAGAAGAGACATGTGATCGTTGTATGAATTAAGTTTGAGATAAAAAATAATAAATACTTGTGTATAATTATATACGTTGTTATTGTGTGTAGATATAAGGTGTATGTTTATCTTATATTCCCATTTTTTTTTGGTTTGATTTGTCCGAGTTATTTGACATTAAATGTTATTTCTACTATTACACATTAAAATGATGATTGTTATTATAAATAGCTCTGTTCCTGGATATAAAATACACATACTTTCTTACTATCTATTGCACATCAACATTTTACATTTTAGACAATAAAAACCTTTCATTCTGCAAATATTGCCACTTGCTATAACAACAAAATATTGAATATTCTGAAAGTGCAAATCTTTTGCAAAAAATCAAAAACAACAACAAATCTATTATCCAGGGAACTGAAATTAAAATGAGTACATCTTTAAACTATTTGTTCCGGACATGTGTATCCGTCTATCTATCTATCTATCTATCTATCTATCTATCTATCTATCTATCTATCTATCTATCTATCTATCTATCTATCTATCTATCTATCTATCTATCTATCTATCTATCTATCTATCTATCTATCTATCT
>CAXITT010000548.1:167880-188634 GCA_964033795.1 Lymnaea stagnalis
TCTTAGTTTTAGTTCTTGGGATTGAGAGGGTTCTACTGTCAATGGAAGAACGTAGTTGTCTTGTGGGGATGTAAGGAAGCAACAGTTCAGAGAGATAGACAGGAAAGTGAGGGTCAGTGAACGAGTTGAAGCAAAGATTGGAAGACTTGTATTTGATGCGAGAGGATATTGGAAGCCAGTGGAGTTCACTAATGCATTTATCACTCATCCAAATAAGAGAATCCTTATGAAGTTGCAACTGGTTCATTTAGATTTGTATATCTAAAGACCCGATCATGTGACAGATTGAAACATTCTTATCGTGTTTAATGTGAGATAAATGACCATAATATTTCAATACACAGAATTACGAGTAAAATTAAATATATTAGAAGATATAAAACAAAGTTGTTTTAAAAAGGATAGGGAATGAATAATTTTTATTAAGTTCAAGGACGTGCAAAAAATATGTGTTAACGTAGGTGTGTGTGTGGGGGGGGGGGGCTACAATCCCGTGGATGATTTTATTAATTTTTATTAAAATAAGGGGTGGGGGGATTTTATTCTTTCATGTTGGCCGAGGAAGCGCAAGATACGTCTTAGAATAAAGGAATGAACTTGATCAATATTTAACCTCACTTGGTACATATATATCGGTAGTAGGAAATAGGGTGTGGACAAAATCTTTAAATCAAATGATAATACAGTTGTGGAAAGGGGATTATACAATCTGTATTTCTTTTTACCAATAAACAAATTATGTTTACCAATTAAGAAGATCAATGGCGTTAACAAATCATGTTCATTAAATTAAGTATAGCCATGAATATCAAAACCCAATCATTTTCCACACGTATAAAATTTACTTTTGAAAACTAGAGATGGCTCAATAATGTCTTTTAAAAAAATGAAAATGTATTTTGTTTTTATTTCGCGTACAGTAGATTGGGTGTGCATGGTCGTGGGATTAATGTCATTTCTGTACAAACGACACGCAAGGCTTTTACAGGCGTGAAAAATTGTTACGAAATTCTTCTTCAGATAAAAGAATTCTTTGCTTTACAATTTTCCGCTAATCCAGTAGAAAACAAAGGCAAAAGTTTGGTAAAAGTTTTAATGAAGATATCAGAATATCAACTTCCGTTGACATGAAATATATTTAAAATAGTATATAGAGAAGTTGTTGTAAATTTAGATTAAGATTTCACAATTTGAGAAAAAAACTTAGTTTAGGGGCCGGAAAAATAGGGTAGCCCAACATTTAACAATTTAAAAACAGAAGATATCTATCAGAGTATTTCCCTGGGGTAGAGATCAGTCGTCAATAAACTCCATTAGTGTCAATAATGATTTAGTTAGTGATCATTTAGATGGGACTCGTTAACCTTGGATGGCAACTCATCTATGAGAAGGAAACTCTGAAATCAAACCCGGAGATGGAGTCCCGAAAGGCGGACAACATTGGTATAATGAAACATTCCGACAACTCCTGCGACGTCACTGATGCCAAGCTGTATCATCCACAATGATGTTCCCTTGGGTTTTCCAGCAGCGTGGAGAGAGGCGATTTGCTGCTGGGAACCAGCTTATAACAATTGAAGAAAAATCCCATGTGGATTTCGTCCTCCGAAGCCCACTCCTTCGTCACATTGTGACGGACGGATGCCAGCATTTAGATTTGGTAACTTAAGTTTATTTTCATAGGGAAAAATGTAGTTTAGGGGTGCAAAAGAGGTTAGTGTGGGCGAATAGTATATCGCTGGAAGATACTTCTGAAAGTTGAATGATGTAAGAAACGTAAACATCATTACATCATTACATATCATACTTCTTTTTTAAATAAGGAATTGTGATTAGATTTTGCAATAGCAGGCAGAAGTTATCGTAAAGTGACCACCATTAGGTATCCTAATAACATCGGGTCGTATATAACAGTATATAATAAATATATAAGTCAACCACAGTAACATTTTATACTTACGACGGCACCAGCCAAAACACAAGCAAGTATACAAACGGCAGCAGCCTTGTACATTTCTTGTTGTCGGTGGTAGCGAGGGCCGGAGACAGGATCAGATGCCAAGAGACGAATGCCCCGAGTGAGCTGGTGTTTCTAATTGATGAACTTATATGTAACACCATGGCTTTGTCCTTTGCCCAATCTTCTTTTTAGTGTCATAGGCGTGTCTCTCCTAACAAGTGGTTCATGGATTTGATGTTTTCCTAAAGCTTCATGCCCACGTGTTTTGATGATTGTGTTTGGATGATTGTCTTTTGATGATTGTGTTTTGATGATTGCGTTTTGATGATTGTGTTTGGATGATTGTTTTTTTGATGATTGTGTTTTGATGATTGTGTTTGGATGATTGTTTTTTGATGATTGTGTTTTGATGATTGTGTTTTGATGATTGTGTTTTGATGATTGCGTTTTGATGATTGTGTTTTGATGATTGCGTTTTGATGATTGTGTTTGGATGATTGTTTTTGATGATTGTGTTTTGATGATTGTGTTTTGATGATTGTGTTTGGATGATCGTTTTTTGATGATTGTGTTTTGATGATTGTGTTTTGATGATTGTGTTTTCTCAGTTTATAATTTATTCAAAGCTGTGAAATCCTATTTTCATAACGTTCGTATTGCTCTACATCATCTCACTCCCTCCCTATATCTTTCCCAGCCTCTCTGTCTCTCTCTTTCTCCCCATATCTCACCAACTCCCTTACCACATTTTCTGCTTATCCCACCTTCTCTCTCTCTTTTCCTCCACAAGTTTCCCTGTTTCTCTCTCTCCTCACCTCTCTCTCTTATTATCTCTCCTCACCTCTCTCTCTTATTCTCTCTCCCAACCTCTTCAGTGTTTTTTTCAGAAAATCTCCACGGGGAAGGGGGGCATTTTCCATCTTTAGGGGGGGGGGCAGTGACATTGTCGAGTAGTAGCTAAAGGGGGAGATGGGAAGACCACTCTTATTCTCTCTCCCAACCTCTTCAGTGTTTTTTTCAGAAAATCTCCACGGGGAAGGGGGGCATTTTCCATCTTTAGGGGGGGGGGGCAGTGACATTGGCGAGTAGTAGCTAAAGGGGGAAGACTTGGACAGATATCCCCATGCCCCATACTAGCAGGACGTCCAAATGGGGTGTAATGGTATTTAATGCTTCAAAGTAATGGTCTTCAGAGTTGAAGAAGGTGGTGGGCGTCAAAATAAATCAATGTCCCGTGGCGAAAAACACTCTAGCTACGCCTCTGCCAGTGAGGTCAGTTGGGTGGTCAGCCCAGATGACAATTTTTCTTTATATGGAGGGGAAGGATTGAATGACAAATGCAGAGTTTGTATCGTTAATTAGAGCATGGCATAAGTCTTGGCAAGTCTAGGGTAGCACGAACACTGGCTACGCACGAACACTGGTTGTGCATCTATCAGTACAAACAGCTACTCCTCTAGCCTGTGTATCTAAAAGCACTAACACTAGCTAAGCCACTAGGTTGTGTATCTATCAGCACTAACACTAGCTACTCCACTAGGTTGTGTATCTATCAGCACTATCACTAGCTACTCCTCTAGGTTGTGTATCTATCAGCACTAACTCTAGCTACTCCACTAGGTTGTGTATCTATCAGCACTAACACTAGCTACTCCTCTAGGTTGTGTATCTATCAGCCCTAACTCTAGCTACTCCACTAGGTTGTGTATCTATCAGCACTAACACTAGCTACTCCACTAGGTTGTGTATCTATCAGCACTAACACTAGCTACTCCACTAGGTTGTGTATATATCAGTACTAACACTAGCTACTCCTCTAGGTTGAATATCTATCAGCACTAACACTAGCTACTCCATGAGGTTGTGTATCTATCAGCACTAACACTAGCTACTCTTCTATGTTGTGTATCTATCAGCACTAACACTAGCTACTCTTCTATGTTGTTTATCTATCAGCACTAACACTAGCTACTCTCTATGTTGTTTATCTATCAGCACTAACACTAGCTACTCTTCTATGTTGTTTATCTATCAGCACTAACACTAGCTACTCTTCTATGTGGTTTGTCTATCAGCACTAACACTAGCTACTCTTCTATGTTGTTTATCTATCAGCACTAACACTAGCTACTCTTCTATGTTGTTTATCTATCGGCACTAACACTAGCTACTCTTCTATGTTGTTTATCTATCAGCACTAACACTAGCTACTCTTCTATGTTGTTTATCAATCAGCACTAACACTAGCTACTCTTCTATGTTGTTTATCAATCAGCACTAACACTAGCTACTCTTCTATGTTGTTTATCTATCAGCACTAACACTAGCTACTCTTCTATGTTGTTTATCTATCAGCACTAACACTAGCTACTCTTCTATGTTGTTTATCTATCAGCACTAACACTAGCTACTCTTCTATGTTGTTTATCTATCAGCACTAACACTAGCTACTCTTCTATGTTGTTTATCTATCAGCACTAACACTAGCTACTCTTCTATGTTGTTTATCTATCAGCACTAACACTAGCTACTCTTCTATGTTGTTTATCTATCAGCACTAACACTAGCTACTCTTCTATGTTGTTTATCTATCAGCACTAACACTAGCTACTCTTCTATGTTGTTTATCTATCAGCACTAACACTAGCTACTCTTCTATGTTGTTTATCTATCAGCACTAACACTTGCTACTCCACTGTGTTGTGAATATATCATCAACAAAAATTATGACCAGTGCCAGCTGTACTGACATTTTTTTGGGAAAGAAGGGCAAACATTGAGTGCACTCTTGGCAAACATTGAGGGCGCTGTTGGCAGACATTGAGGGCGCTGTTGGCAGACATTGAGGGCGCTGTTGGCAGACATTGTGGGCGCTATTGACAGACATTGAGGGCGCTGTTGGCAAACATTGAGGGCGCTGTTGGCAGATATTGAGGGCGCTGTAGGCTCTTGAGTAAAAGGGGAGGGGTCTGGGGAGCCTACCCAGCAGATTTTAGATTATTTCAAAATCAAAAGGTGCATTTAGGAGTATACCTGAATTCGTTGTTTGAGACTCTAGCATCTGGGGAGGAATTTCTAACATCCAAGTGAGACATTATGGCATTTAGGGCAAAACATAAACTGAATTCCATCAGGTTGCGGCGTGCCCCTGGGTAATCATTTGGCACAAGCGTATATTCAATCCCATACTGTAATCAGTGTGGGGGAAGGGGTGCAGAATTTGAGGGTGCTGAAGACCGTCGCACATATTCAAAATGCATAGGTGCAATTTGGCGTTACTTGAATTTTATATTTCTTTCAGCAATTTTTAGGGGGGGCTGGATTTTAGACTTTCCTGTGCGAAGCGCTAAAATTAGCTATATTTAGGAATATGTTTTACTTGCTTCAGCCCAACATGAACTAAATACATTCCAATTGAGGCGTCCTTGAGGGTATGAATTTTCCTTAGTTTAATATCGACTATTACATCTTTAAAGACCCCAGTAAATTTTTGATAAATTAAAAATGAAGTATTACATTTGAGCAAATGCTTCAAACTAAGTTTGTGCAACATTCTACACTTGGAGAGCAACGGAAGAAATGCTTGTTTTAAAAAAAATGTAGGTGTCACTTAGAACCATCGTGTGAGCTCATCGATCCCTACAGCTGCAGGGGGCCTCGGACATTTTTATTAATTTTAGGTAAGGGGGGGGGGGAGGACAAAACCAAATAATGCCAAAAAGGGGGTGGGTGTGGCTCGACAAGTTGAATGAAAACTCTCCCTGACGCATTTGTGTTCTGCAAATATTTTATACATCACTAAATAGGGTAAGGCTTTAATTAAAAAAAAGTAAAACATAGTAAATGAAAGAAATGAAAGACTAACAGAAATAAAAGAAAGAATATCGGCAGGAAATAGGGTGACAAAACCAAATAATGCCAAAAAGGGGGTGGGTGTGGCTCGACAAGTTGAATGACAACTCTCCCTGACGCATTTGTGTTCTGCAAATATTTTATACATCACTAAATAGTGTATGGCTTTCATTAAAACAAAGTAAAACGTCTTTGTGGCTTACCTACACAGTTAATAAATGAACTTTAAAAAAAAAATTGCCATCACAAAAATTCATTGCTAACATCATTTTGTATGTTACACACAAATGAAAAAAATATATTTATGATAATCAACTTACGTGAAATAATTAACTTTGCTAAATATTTCCATGTTTTACCAAAACAAGAAAGAAGACAGAAAACTGTTAAGTAGAAAGGTTTATGCATTTTCATGGGTCATTCTAGAAACTGGTCATTTTTATCAATCGTACACAAACAGAATTATTATGTCAAGAAGACATGAGCTGTTTACAAGATAGTAGAACTGTCCCAATATTCAGTTGATTGAATTATTTTTATTTCTAAACTACTATACATTTTTTTCAGATAAATTGAACATTGCCACTTAGATATACTTTAAATTTAAAAAATGTCCATAAAAATCCACATAATTTATTTTAAACTGACCAATTAGGAAGAAGAATTTTTTCTAAAAGAAGTATCAACAACAAAAAATTGAATTTGCATGATAAGTGAAATGCTAGTTCATCTTCTTTATTTTAACTTTCTGATCGATTCTAATCTTGAACAAATTTTATTTTGCTCAAAAATAATACTTGCCAACAGATGGGCCAGTTTGTTTATTATTCTAATATTAAAAAGATAAAAGCTGGTGGGAGCTAAATAAATATTGGCTAATTTTTTTTTTAAACCTCTGTTATCCAGGAAACTTTGTTACAAACGTAGCACGTTTAAAGAAAACACAATTTTTTTCAATGTAATAATTAATTAAATTTGCATTATTTGTATGCGCCCGTTAAATTATTAATTTTAAAAAAATATATCTCAATATTTTAAGTTCCCATTTTATATAACTCAACATTCACGGAATCTAGTACATTTATAGTTATGCCAATACAAATATTTTTTTAAAGACTAATATCATCAATTTATAATTAACACCTATCCCTACTTTAAAAGTCATGCTTTTATGATGAACTATAAATGGAACATAGACTGCGTATGTTGGATACTTGGCAAGAACTATTATTAGAATTGTTGTCCTTGATCTTGATGTAAAGGTGTTTTAATGCAGTGTTATTCAAGTCTTAAAATTTGCACACACAAAAAAAAAAAAGAATTTGGCTTATAATCTGAAGTGGCCAGTACAATGTTTGTAATCGAATACCAGAAGCCTTTAACAAGATTAACCTTAAATATACGGATCATTAAATATATCGAGTGTAGCGATATTTAATAGATTCCACTAATTGTAATCGGATCAAAACACCAGTCACTAATCTTTTTAAAACTGATTAAAACTGATTCTATTGTTTTTAACCATTTTGCTCGGGGGGGGGGGCACTTGACTTCCCCGGGGGTCAGTGACCCCGGAGAGATGTCTGAAAAAAACCCTGCACCTCTCTCTTTCTCGTTATTTATCTCCCCTAATTCTTTTTTCCCCTCTCTCTCTCCCTCTCTTTCTCTTTTCTCTCTCTTTTTTCTCTGCCATTTCCCCCTTTCTCTCTATCCCTTCTCTCCCTTCCCACCTCTATCTTACTATCTTTCTCTAGCTCCCCATCTCTCCCCATCTCTCCCCATCTCTCTCCCCACCTTTTCACCATCTTAGTTTCTTTTTCTCCCCACCTCTCTCCTCTTCTCTCAATCTCTCTCAATCTCTCTCCCCTCTTTCTCATTCTCTCTTTCTCTTCCCACCTCTCTCCAATCTCTCCTTCTCCCCATCTATCTCCCTCTCTCTCTTTTCTCTCTCTCCTTCTCTCTCCCACCCCCTCTCTTTTTTTCCCCACCACTCTCTCCTTCTCTCTTTATCTCTCTTTCGCTCACTCTCTGTCTGCCTGCCTGCCTATTTGCCACCCTGTCTTTTACACTTTCTCTCTATCTTGCACTTTTATTACCAAAACATAAATTTCAAATAGTATGCAAATGTTAGAGCATTAGAACAATGTTGATTAAATCTATGGAGTCTTCTCTGTCGTAACATCTCAGAGAAGCGATCAAATATTGATCAGACCCGTTGCTTGGCTATTGAATGTCATTCACAGGACAAATAGGTTATCACATTGCCACCACATGCTCATTTCCCAAATGACATTTTATCGACTAGTTCAGCGTCAACAATTCTATCAGAATCTCGCTTAATCTCTTTATTACCTTTCCTTTTCACAGTTTTTCTCAATTATGTTAGCACTAGGATTGACAAAGTGACACCAGCAACATTAAACCGGACTCAGAAATGTCCACGATTTTTACGAATTTACCCGATAAAAATTAATCTTTGAAACAGGTCAAGGACAATAGATGAGCCATAAATAATACAAAGTTCCAGGTGAACAGAAGGGACGCCATTTTATTACGTACGTCACATCCGTCCTTTTAAATGTTTACCTTGATATCAAGAATACAAATCGAAGCGATGTTGTCCCATCAGAGAAGCCGGATAATTGGTTTGTTACTATCGTAACATCTGTAACAGCTGACGCACGGGGCGACATCCTAGCAAGGAGATGATTGACAGTCAAGACATCAACGGTCACTTTTTGAACATTGACACAGGTGGCAGAAGTCGTTCAACATAGACAACAAGACAGGAGGGTGGGAAGAAAAGAATAGGTGGGGAGGGGGTGGTTCTTGTCCACACATCATGGGGCAGGAAAGAAGTTAATCAGAGGCGGCAACCAAACAATCATGACACGGCTTGCCTTAAATGAGCATAGTTGGAGAGTCCTGTCGCATCGGGTGATCGTGGATTGAATAAGACACATCGATAAAGATAAAACGATTGATAAATCTACTTCCTGTCCCTGGTGTTATGAGAAACTTGTTCACCTGTCTGTGGTGCTAGACGTAAACTTTTTTTTTTAGGGGGGGGGGGTGGACTGGTCTTGGGTAATTGTGTCACAGTTTACACACACACACATAGACAGACACACACATAGACACACACACTTAAACAGAGAGACACACACACATAGACAGACACAAACACACACACATAGACAGACACACACACATAGACAGACACACACACATAGACAGACAGACACACAAACACATAGACAGACAGACATACACATAGACAGACATACACACGCACACACACACATAGATAGACAGACACACAAACACATAGACAGACATACACACGCACACACACACATAGTCAGACACACACACATCAGAGCCGTTCTTAGCGGTTTGGGGGCCCTCAGCATGGAGCGTAGGTTGGGGGCCCCGGATGGCCCCCTCACGTTCGGGGCCCTACGCGGATGCATAGTCATTATATGTGTAAGAACGGGCCTGGTTTCGTGTAATAACAGCCGGTAGAATAGTCACAGGTAACTAAAGAGATGAAGTTGTTACTTCAATGTTATAAAGATGCTTTTGAAACAGAAAAAGAGAAAAACAAATAATTACATTCATTGATTCATTATTTTTTTTATTATTTTTTTTTTTAATTACAAACTAAACTAATTAACCATCCAGAAGAAAATTAAATGTTTGCAGTTGTATTAAAATTTGCTGCGCGTCCTATTAAAATATGGCTTCTTTACTGCGCGTCCTATTAAAATATGGCCTCTTTGCTGCTGGTCCTATTAAAACATGGAATCTTTACTGCTCGTCCTATTAAAATACGGCCTCTTTAATGCTCGTCCTATTAAAATACGGCCTCTTTACTGCTCGTCCTATTAAAATACGGCCTCTTTAATGCTCGTCCTATTAAAATATGGCCTCTTTACTGCTCATCCTATCAAAATATGACCTCCTTACTGCTCCTCCTTGCTGCCCCTCCTTGCTGCTCGTCCAGATAATGTTCAGTTACGATTATGCTGGCGCTGGTTTTTCACATTTTGAGACCCACTGGTACCCGGGTCGCGGGGCCACAATCATCCTTGCGTTGACGGCGGAGGCAAGGGGCACCTCGTACATGTGACACGTGGTGCCAGGCTCACAGCTACAGTAGCCGTTGATCTTCTCGAACGTTCCACAGTTCTCTCCCTCTAGTCGATATTTCTGGCAGGTTCCTGGGGAAAAGTCAAATTCAAATTAAAGTTTTTGATTTTTGTTTTTACAAAATTGTTTTATTTTTTCCTTTGATATTTTTACCGAGAGAGATCATCTTTGATGGACGTTAATAGAAGATCAACGAGAACATACGTAAATAGAAGATCCACTAAAATAGAGCAAATAGGATATGCGTAATAAAATAATGGTACAGAAAATAGGTTCTTAACCAGAGGCTGTGGGAACAATCAGAATATCAGATTTATTAGCATTTTTCATCTTGTGGGTGTGGGAAATGATTTAAAATTGAGAAAAAATGTGTTTGGAAAAGGGGGGGGGGGGGGCTTTTATAAAAAAGGTTAGAATTTTTTGGTCTAAACTTTAAACCAAAATTCACACTGTTAATTATTGACCAGAGCCTTCCCGTAAGGGGTCTTGTATATTTAAGAGGCCCAACGTTGTTTTGGGGGGGAAAAAAAAAATTGAGAAAAAAGGTGTTTGGGAAAGGGGGGGGGGGGTGCTTTTATAAAAAAGGTTAGAATTTCTTGGTCTAAACTTTAAACCAAAATTCACACTGTTAATTATTGACCAGAGCCTTCACGTAAGGGGTCTTGTATATTTAAGAGGCCCAACGTTGTTTTGTGGAGTAAAAAACTACAACAAACAATTACCTTTGAATGGAAGAGGGCGCTGAATAGAAAATAGGCTTGGGGCCTCTAAAAACACGCGTCGTCTCTGCAATGGACGACGCACTGCTTTTAACTACGGTCCTGCTCTAAACGTAACCACAGAAGCGATTGATAGTCATTTTTTTTTTTTTATTAAGTTTCGACACGAACTATCTGAGGCCATAGTATGCTTCTTGATCTGTTTTCGAGATAGCAGTATTCAGAATCACGATCAAACCTTTGTGTGTTCAGAATCACGATCAAACCTTTGTGTGTTCACAATCACGATCAAACCTTTGTGTGTTCACAATCACGATCAAACCTTTGTGTGTTCAGAATCATGATCAAACCTTTGTGTGTTCACAATCACGATCAAACCTTTGTGTGGCCTCCTTTTATGAATACAAATTTTAAGACAAAAAGATGTTCAATCAAGTGCACCGATGGAAGAAATTAAAATATTCTTAATGTCAAGACATTTTCTATCAATCAAATTCGCTATGATATTGACACCACGATGGGCAATACAGGTATTGATCAACGGGCAACGTTGGTACATGACTTCTCAAGGTCTTGACAGGGACCATCACGCCTTGCGGGAAAAAAAAAATTCATTTTATGTATTCTTGAATATCTTTTGTGCCACCGTCAGAGGCTAAGCGTCCACAGTTTGAGAACATCTGCGTGAGTTAACGTTGACGAGAATTTGGTCTGAACATTTTGGTCGAAGAAAGTTGGGTGAAGAGAAGGTTGTGTGAAGAGAAGGTTGTGTGAAGAGAAGGTTGTGTAAAGATAAGGTTGTGTGAAGATAAGGTTGTGTGAAGAGAAGGCTGTGTGAAGAGGAGGTTGTGTGAAGATGAGGTTGTGTCAAGAGAGGGTTGCGTGAGGAAGAGGTTGTGTGAAGAGGAGGATGTGTGAAGAGAAGTGTGTGTGAAGAGAAGTTTGTGTTAAGAGAAGGTTGTGTAAAGAGAAGGTTGTGTGAAGAGGAGGTTGTGTAGAGAGAAGGTTGCGTGAGGAGGAGGTTGTGGGAAGAGGAGGTTGTGTGAAGAAAAGGTTGTGTAGAGAGAAGGTTGTGTAAAGAGGAGATTGTGTGAAGGGAAGGTTGTGTGAAGAGGAGGCTGTGTGAAGATAAGTGTGTGTGAAGAGAAGTTGGTGTTAAGAGAAGTTTGTGTGAAGATGAGGTTATGTGAAGAGAAGGTTGTGTAAAGAGAAGGTTGCTTGAGGAGGAGGTTGTGTGAAGTGGAGGTTGTGTAGAGAGGATGTTGTGTAGAGAGGAGGTTGTGTGGAGAGGAGGTTGTGTAAAGAGGAGGTTGTGTGGAGAGGAGGTTGTGTAGAGAGGAGGCTGTGTGAAAAGGAGGATATGTAGAGAGGAGGCTGTGTGAAAAGGAGGTTGTGTAGAGAGGAGGCTGTGTGAAAAGGAGGTTGTGTAGAGAGGAGGCTGTGTGAAAAGGAGGTTGTGTATAGAGGAGGTTGTGTGGAGAGGAGGTTGTGTAAAGAGGAGGTTGTGTGGAGAGAAGGCTGTGTGAAAAGGGGGTTGTGTAGAGATGAGGCTGTGTGAAAAGGAGGTTGTGTAGAGCGGGGGTTGCGTGGAGAGGAGGTTGTGTGAGGACAAAGTATTAGCATCCAAGAGAAAAGAAGAATGTGTCTAAATTGCACAAGGGATAACACATACAACTACTGTAGGCTGCTGGAGACGTATCTAATGTATAATATTCTTTGTCATAGCCAAATGGTCAGAACTTATAAGTCATGGTCTTAACTGTCCAGTATGTGGTCAGAACTGCCAAGTATATTGTCAAAAGTATCCACTATTCAAAGTCGACAACATTTAAATTTTTGCGCCATCATCTCGCTAAAATAACACGTCATGGGCGCTACCCTTCAACCTTGGTCGGGGTCTCGAATTAGAAATGGACCTGAGCCTACCTCTCAACCTTTTTAGGTTCTCAAATTAGCAAAGGGCCTGAGCCTATCACTCAATCTCTTTTAGGTTCCAAAATTAGCTAAGGGCCTGAACCTACCACCCAACCTTGTTTAGGTTCTCGAAATAGCTAAGGATCTGAGCCAACCACTCACCATTGGTTGGGTTCTGGAACAAGCTAAGGTCCTGAGCCTGACGTTTGCTCACAACCATGAAGGCATTCAAGATCTGACAACATTCGCTCGGGTCACACTGACTGTTGCTGGTACATGTCTTGCCTACCAGAGCCTGGGGAGAAAACAAGATACTGAAGTTTAATAAGAAATATGTGGGGCTCAGTTGTAAATAATGGGAAAGCACTGATTAGCACTGGCTCCGTCTTGTAGAAGTTGGGATAGCACGGATTAGCACTGAATCCATCTAGTAGAATTTGGGATAGCACGGATTAGCACTGACTCCGTCTTGTAGAAGTTGGGATAGCACGGATTAGCACTGACTCCGTCTTGTAGAATTTGGGATAGCACGGATTAGCACTGACTCCGTTAATTTGAAGTAGGTATCGCAATAAGAGAGTTGTCTCCATATTTTAGAAGAGGGTATACGCTTAAATACATCTGGTTAGACAGTGTCTCCAAGAAAACATTACACAATCAATAATTTGTGTATGCTGTGAATCAAAATGTGTTTTTTTATGATGAGAAAGTAAGAGAAAATCATTATACATGGCTGATATGCCACAGAGGTCCGTCATATGGCTGATATACCACAGAGGTCCGTCATATGGCTGATATACTACAGAAAATAAAATAGAAAGAAATCTTCACAGCCTTCCATCTACTATGACAATATTTTCCAAAGCTTACACCTGGGGCTACGTAAAGATTATTTGTGGGGGTAAGAATTGCAAAGAAAAAATTAATTTCTTTTATTGTTGTTAAAGTATGTGCAATGTTTTAACGAAGGTTACTCAGTGTTAAGAAATTATAGACAAGGGTACACATATGTCGAAAGTTTGGGAAACACTCTACTAGGATAGTCAAGTAATCTATCAATTTGTTTGTATGGAAATGTACTGCTGTAGAAGGTAGAAACATATATTATATACTCTACCAAACACAGTCGCATAGACTTGTAACCAAACACAGTCGCATAGACCTGCAACCAAACACAGTCGCATAGACTTGTAACCAAACATAGTTACATTGACACCTACTCACAATTGCACCGGCAAAGGCACAAGCTAGAACACAAATAATTGCCTTATACATTTTGTAAGATTAAGTCCAGACTAAAAGATTCCCAAGACAGCGGCGTAACGTTCTTGTACTGGGGCTGTTTATTTATAGCCAAAGCGGAAAGTCTTATCGGTGGGAACTTTATGAAATACTCCATGTGTCTCTGTTACCGGGGCCTCATGTGTCTCTGTTACCGGGGCCTCATGTGCCATCAATTATATTAAGTGAACGTTTGAGTGGATGCATCCTAGACACGACTGGTACCATCCTAGACAGGGCTAGTATCATCCTAGACATGGCTGGTACCATCCTAGACATGGCAGGTAGCATCCCGGACAAGGCTAGAACCATCCTAGACATGGCTAGTACCATCCTAGACAGGGCTAGTACCATCCTAGACATGGCTGGTACCATCCTAGACATGGCTGGTACCATCCTAGACATGGCTGGTACCATCCTAGACAGGGCTAATACCATCCTAGACAAGGCTGGTGCCATCCAAGACAAGGCAGGTACCATCCTAGACATGGCTGGTACCATCCTAGACATAGCAGGTACCATCCCAGACAAGGCTAGTACCATCCTAGAACCATTTTGAACATATGCCAGGGTGTTATGTTTTGAACATATGCTTTACTCACTGGGGTTTATGGCTTGTCACTTCCAAATGTTGTTAATGTTTGCCAGATTTTAACCGATGTCAAGTCTGAGATTGTCAGGTCTTAGATTGTCAGGTCTTATCTTGTCAGGTCTTATATTGTCAGGTCTTAGATTGCCAGGTCTTAGATTGTCAGGTCTTAGATTGTCAGGTCAATCATACTCAATCAGCAGTTCCAGTCGGTCTTTGGTGACGGGAGAGAGTACTCGGAGGCTGAGTTCCTTTAGAAGACCAACGTGATGAACAGAGCCTACCCCGTTATGGAAGTTATCCAGATATCAGAGCAGGGTGTGCTTGCCCACCTCAAAACCATTAAACCCCTACCAATCATGTGATCCCGATAACATAAAACTACGAGTGCTCAAGTCAAAGAATTTGCCAAAGAAATCGCTCCTGCACTGACAATCTTCTTCAAATCGTCACTGTGCACAGGAAATGTTCCAGCAGACTGGAGAACAGCGCATGTCACTCCAATTTACAAGAAAGGGGAGCATTCCGACCCTGCCAACTATCGTCCGATATCCCTTACCGCCAGGGTATGCAAACTGTTGGAGCACATAATCGTAAGCACAGTCATGAAGCATCTTGAAAGCGAAAATATACTCAATGACTGTCAACATGGCTTCCAAGTCAATCGATCATGTGAGACTCAGATCCTTGAATTTGTAGAAGACCTGATGACCAATCTGGAGAACAGCAAGCAAACTGACGCGCTGGTGATGGACTTCTCAAAAACAATTGACCCTGTCAATCATAGTTTGCTTCTACACAAACTGCAGATATATGGGATCCAAGGCACTACTAAAACATGGATCTCAAGCTTCCTCAGCAACCGATGCCAAGCAGTAGTGGTGGACGGTACAAACTTCTCCTTTGTCGCCGTTAAGTCAGGGGTCCCCCAGGGATCAGTGCTAGGCCCCTGTTTGTTCCTAGTATATATCAATGATCTACCTGAGAAACTAGCATCCCAAGCAAGACTGTTCGCAGATGACACTGCGGTGAATAGGAAGTTCGCCATAGATCGAACTAGGAGCAGCTGCAACAGGATCTCAATCGGTTAGCTAGAGATGAGCTAGGACATGGAATTTCATACTGCCAAGTGCCATACACTGTCAGTCTCTCTAGAAGTTGTACTCCTCTACACTACCAATACGAATTGCATGGCCATATACTTGAGCCAGTTTTCACCGTAAAGTACCTGGGTGTTACCATAAAAAGAGAGGTCCGTTGGGACGAGCATATTAACAATGTGTGCAACGAGGCAGACAAGACACAGGGTTTCTTAAGGCGTAATCTAAAGATTGGCAACTCCTATGTGAAAGAAAGAGCCTATAAAGCTTTTGTCCATCAGATTTTAGATTAGGCATCTTCAGTCTGGGACCCAATCTGTACGACTTGACCAGCATGCTCCCTCTGAAGTCACACATCGTAATGAGAACTAATGAGAAAATGCATGATGCAATCATAAAACATATCCATTTGTTTGGATCAATAAAAGAATCTTATCTTGTCTTATCTTATCTTATTAACCCAGAAGATCATCGATAGGTTGGAGGCTGTTCAACGACGGGATTAGATTGTCACGTCTTAGATTGTCAGGTCTTAAATTGTCAGGTCTTAGATTGTCAGGTCTTAGATTGTCAGGTCTTAGATTGTCAGGTCTTAGATTGTCAGGTCTTAGATTGTCAGGTCTTAGATTGTCAGGTCTTAGATTGTCAGGTCTTAGATTGTCAGGTCTTAGATTGTCAGGTCTTAGATTGTCAGGTCTTAGATTGTCAGGTCTTAGATTGTCAGGTCTTAGATTGTCAGGTCTTAGATTGGTTATTTTGGTATGCAGTTTGGGGTTTCTAGTTGTTGTTTTCTTGCACACATGAGGCTGATCGTCTATCTTTGGTGGAATGTCTTACATAATTGTCTCTTATTTATTGAATATAAAGCAAAAGCTCTGCACATGATGAGAAGCCAAAGATGTTCAAAGCACTAATTGTCCAATTATGGGCGGTGCACACATTATATAATGCAAACCAAACACAGTACACACTTCCTATCAAGCACATACACACTTTATTCCAAACACTCTACGCACTTCACATCAAACACACTACACACCACACTACAAATCACTACACACCACACTACAAATCACTACAAACCACATATAAAAACATTACCAATCAAACACACTTCACAATCCTCATAAATACACCAACAACTGTATACCATCATGTCACCACTAAATTTGTTTATTAATAAAAGACCTGGACATCACATGTCGTTACACTAGGCTACTAATCTTATTGTAATTCACGTCAACTGTATTTTCTCGAAAAATGAGGATCTTTGTGATTCGATAATATGACGAGTCACCAGGCCAGGAAAAGTAATTGGTTGACATATCAGCGCTTAACGCTCAACCAACAAAAAATTGTGGTATTAATTGCATTCTTTGGTTGGGCGACATTGAAAGTCAAACGAGCACCCTGGTTTGGGCGCCGTCACCATCCGTCTGTGTCTGGTCGTGTTGTTAGCTGTTGGGTATCTACTACAGACGGTGCCGGGTTCACATCCACAGTAGCCATTCATTTGTTCGAATAGATCACAGTCCTGTCCCTCTGATTTAAACTTCTGGCATGACCCTGATGGAAACACAGCAAGAGATCTCAGGTCAATAAACGTATGAATCCTAAGACACTTTTAAAACATGGACAAAGAAGTAGGTTAAACATAAATCTAATAATCGTACGTACGATTACAATTTCAAAGTGGCGGGGAAAGCGGATGTGTGGAGATTTGGCTTTAAAGTAATATTTCTCTATGTTATATGAATATCATTTGTGGGTTCATTTGAACTATGTTAGCACCACGTGACCCAATCTTTCTCTCTTATCAAAGTCTGTAAGCATCATATTTCATTTCAAATCCCCCAATTCATTTCATATGGCCCAAGTTATTTTTTATTGCTCAAGTCATTTTGTATCCCCCAAGTCATTTTATACTTCCCATATCATTTTATATTGCCCAAGTCATTTCATACTGCCCAAGTTATTTTATATTGCTCAAGTCATTTGATATGGCCCAAATCATTTCATATGGCTGAAGTCATTTCATAAGGCCCAATTAATTTTTTTCCCAAGTCATTTCCTAGGGTTGAAGTCATTTATATTCCCCAAGTAATTTTATATAGCTCAATTCATTTTATAGGGCTGAAGTCATTTCCTATTGCCAAAGTCATTTTATATTTCCCAAGTCATTTTATATTACCCACGTTATTTCATAGAGCAGAAGTAATTGAATATAGCAAAAGTCATTGTATGTAGCCCAAGTCATTGTATGTAGCCCAAGTCATTTTGTATTTCCCGAGTCATTTGATATGTCCTAAGTTCTTTTATATTTTCGAAGTCATTTCATATGGCCCAAGTAATTTTACTTTTCCAAAGTCATTTCATAGGGCTGAAGTCATTTCATATGGCCCAAGTCATTTCATAGGGCTGAAGTCATTTCATATGGCCCAAGTCATTTCACAGTGCCGACGTCATTTCATATGGCCCAATTCATTTCATAGTGCCGAATTCATTTCCTATGGCCCAGGCAATTTTATATTGCACAAGTCATTTTCAATTTTAGAATAGCAATTTAAATTCTTTAACGTTTTTCATTTAAAAAAGTTGTTTCCTGTTGTTGTTGCCTGTTTCAGTTGCCTGTTCCCGTTGCCTGTTACCTTTGCCTTTTGTCGTTTCCTGTTGCCGTTGTCTGTTGCGTTTGCCTGTTTCAGTTGTCTCTTGCCAATGTCTGTCACCGTAGCCTGTTGCCGTTGCCTGTTGCCATGTTCTGTTGCCGATGTCTGTTGCCGTTGTCTGTTGCCATTGTCTGTTTCCGTTGTCTGTTTCCGTTGTCTGTTTCCGTTGTCTGTTTCAGTTGCGTGTTGCCGTTGTCTGTTGCTGTTGTCTGTTGCAGTTGTATGTTGCCGTTGTCTGTTTCAGTTGCATGTTGCCGTTGTCTGTTGCAGTTGTCTGTTTCCGTTGTCTGTTGCCGTTGTCTGTTGTCGATGTCTGTTTCAGTTGCATGTTGCAGTTGTCTGTTTCCGTTGACTGTTGCCGTTGATTGTTGCCGTTGTATGTTGTTGTTTGCTGTTGTCGATGTCTGTTTTTATTTTCCTCTTGACATTGCCTGTTGTCGTTTCCTGTTGCCGTTGTTTGTTGTCGTTGTCTGTTGCAGTTGTCTGTTTCCGTTGTCTGTTGCCGTTGTCTGTTTCAGTTGCAGGTTGCCGTTGTATGTTGCCGTTGTCTGTCACCGTTGACTGTTTCCGTTGATTGTTGCCGTTGTATGTTGCCGTTTGCTGTTGTCGATGTCTGTTTTTATTTTCCTGTTGACATTGCCTGTTGTCGTTTCCTGTTGTCGTTGCCTCTTGTCGTTGCCTATTGTCCTTGCCTGTTGTCGATGTCTTTTGCTTTAAGTTGAATACCATTTACCTGATTTAGATATATAGCAAACTTGCATCATGCAAATATTTTTTTAGATAATTTTGAAACTGTGAGACCTATTTACCATGAAAAAGTCCCCTTGATGCTGCTACCTCAGACTGATAAGGACAGTAGACATAAAGATATACTCATCCAATTCATGTTTTTAGAAAGTTTTCCGGTCCATAAATCTAGTTAACATATTTAAAGAGCTGTACAAAAATTCAATAATATGAGTGAAAATGTATTCTAAAATTATGTTATCCTAAAGAAGATATTGTGGAGAGTTCGCTGACCACCCAAGCTTGTGGAGCGCCGGACCACGACGGCGCCTGACGTAATCCGTCTGACCGAAGGATCAAGCTTGTGGAGCACGACGGACCCAAGGATCAAACGCCTGACCACTTACGGCCGTCTGACATCCAGACACGACCATCCATCTGACCAGGGCATTTACCTGGGACGTCTAGACCGACCGAGAAAAGGGGCGGGGCAAGTACAGACCCAGGGACCTATAAATAGGGACCTCTGGACGGGACGAAGGGGAGCGCGGCCGGATGGTTAGCAGGGAAGGCGGCCGGACTGAGAACTGGAGAGCAGGGGGAAGTGAGAGTGGTAGATGAGTGATAGAGTAAGCAAGTGATAGATCAAATAAAGAACACGAGTTTAATGATCCAATGTATCACCGGAGTTGTTTACTTATTGAGTACCAGATTTAGATGAAGTTTAGTCAGATAGTAAGCAAGGTCCCTTACAAATGGTGGCAGCGGTGGGATTCTTAACCTTGCAACGACTCCGAAGAGACGTACATTTTCGTTAGCCTGACTAGATGAAAGGTACAAGGAGCGGAAGATTGGCAGCAAGCACAATGTCTTCACAACACGCACACAACATCCCAACGTACAGTGGAACGTCTACATGGCACACGTTTATCGTGCAATTTGAGACCTCGGCAAGAATTTTTAAGTGGAGTGATGACGACAAGCTCCTCTATCTCTGTTTTTCACTGAAGGATGCAGCTGCGGAATTTGCGTACAGCGAATTAAGCGAAGCTGAGAGGGACAGCTACGAGAAACTCAAGGATGCCCTGGCTAATCGGTTTAAGGACCATCGAACACCTGCATTCTTTCAAAATGTTTTAGACAAACGCACGTTCTTGAAATCAGAGACTACAGCTGAGTACGCTACAGACCTCAAGAGATTGGTTACAAAAAGCTTCCCAATGGCAGACCAGGCTACAAGAGATGCCATTGGGTTTAAACAGTTCTTATGTGGGCTGCCTGACCAGTCTATGGCGACACAAGTTGGCACTATGGCTGTTCCTCCCACCGTGGACAAGGCGAGAACTGCCTTGGATACAATCTTAAATTTGAGGGACAACGTTTGTTTACCGACACAGCAAGTAGCATCAATAGCTACCAACCACTTGGCCAGAGAGATAAGCGGCCTGAGAGAGGACCTTAAGGAATTCATCGCCTCGCAGAGAGGAACAGTTAACCAGCCGGTGCGTGAAGGGAGAGGTAATCGGAGGGCGGAACCCAGGTGTTTTGGCTGTGACCGAATCGGTCATATTTCACGGAATTGCCCAAAACAAGAGACCATAAGGACGAAATCTTCGTCGTTAAAACTAAATCACATCTCATCGAAGTCAAATGTTCACAACCTTCGTCCTAATTTTGTGTTTGTGCCTGTGAAAGTGTGCGGCGTTAGGACAGATTTCCTCATGGACACTGGAGCGGCCGTGACAATTTTGTCCAAGAGAGCTTTTAATAGAATGCAGCAGAGACCGAAGTTGAA
>CAXITT010000548.1:194712-256766 GCA_964033795.1 Lymnaea stagnalis
TATCAGCCCATTCACCTGTCGATGGGGGCTCCATTACCTGATAAATATCTCGGTCAACCCGTACCCGAGTACGTGCTGAAACTTGAACAAAAGTTGGACGACATTTATGCCACTGCCAGGAAACATCTTAAGACAGCAGCTCAGCGTCAGAAAAGGGACCACGATACTCGGGCAGTACAACATAGCTTCAAAGTGGGGGACGTGGTTCTCTATTTGGACTTAACCAAACAGGTGGGTCGAAATCCAAAATTGAACCCAAATAAATGGCGCGGACCATCCGTTGTCAGTCGAAAATTTAGTGATGTGTTATTTGAAATTCGAGGAGAAAGAAAGACGAGGGCAAGAATAATTCATCACGACCGATTGAAACCCTATTATGACAATAATCCCCCCGACTGGATTTTAAAGTTACAAACAATTTGCCTGAGAGACAACTTGATGGGAGCTACTCCGGAGCTTCCACGCGTTCTGCAAGAAGCTTAGAGTGAAGACATTTTGGACACCTAGATTGTAGGGAATGACATGCAAAATTTTTTTGGGAAGATGTAAAGTTAACTAATGTTGTGTTAATTTATCTCGAGACATATGAACTCCAGAGTTGAATCGTTAACATAATGTGTATAACATGTAATAATTATGACATGATTATTGTTATTTCGAGTTGAAGTTTTTTTTCTTGTGTATAACTTTAAGTACTTTTGAATGTATACCGACCACAATAACTGCTTTTGCTTTGAATTTTGTTTAATATAGTTTTTAAATGTATATCTTAATGCTGTACTATTAATTAAGTTTCAAGATGATGTATTAAGCTTGATCTAGTTGTTGTGCAATCATAATTGTTGATTGGAGTGAATGTACTAGGCGCTCAAACTGACTCTGACCTTAACCACAACTGTTTAGGAGACCACGTTTGAGGGTCCGTTGAATTCAATAGTCGTAGTCGAAGGTAGGACGACGGGTAGGATTGTTTTACACAAGGAGACGTATTAGAACCAAAGCGAATGACGTCATGTGTATTACTGTGAGCTGTTTGTAAATGAATGCTGAAGGTCCAAGTCACTTGAAGCCATTTAGAAACCAATCATAATAAATTTTAACGGGGATGGTGTGTAATGTCGGGATGACATTGTTTTGTAAGATGGGGGTAGTGTGGAGAGTTCGCTGACCACCCAAGCTTGTGGAGCGCCGGACCACGACGGCGCCTGACGTAATCCGTCTGACCGAAGGATAAAGCTTGTGGAGCACGACGGACCCAAGGATCAAACGCCTGACCACTTACGGCCGTCTGACACCCAGACACGACCATCCATCTGACCAGGGCATTTATCTGGGACGTCTAGACCGACCGAGAAAAGGGGCGGGGCAAGTACAGACCCAGGGACCTATAAATAGGGACCTCTGGACGGGACGAAGGGGAGCGCGGCCGGATGGTTAGCAGGGAAGGCGGCCGGACTGAGAACTGGAGAGCAGGGGGAAGTGAGAGTGGTAGATGAGTGATAGAGTAAGCAAGTGATAGATCAAATAAAGAACACGAGTTTAATGATCCAATGTATCACCGGAGTTGTTTACTTATTGAGTACCAGATTTAGATGAAGTTTAGTCAGATAGTAAGCAAGGTCCCTTACAATATCTTGAAAAATTGTTGAACCAGCCTTTCTATCATCTCTATTGACCACATGACTGGCTAACTTGTGCCAACTGGCCATCAACCTGAGCATTGATTTTGTTAACAATTGCAGTAAGTTAACACAAGAGATGAGGGAGGGGGTGCTGATGATTTCTGGCTACGTATACCAGTCCCGTCACATCACATCTGATCAGTAACGTTGAGCTCATACTACCGGTGTCACGTGACACACACACACACATGAACTAAATATGAATTTCTACTCATGGTGTCTAGTGATGAATTCATACTTCCGGTGTCACGTGATGAGTTCCCACTTCCGGTGTCACGTGATGAGTTCCCACTTCCAGTGTCACGTGATGAGTTCCCACTTCCGGTGTCACGTGATGAGTTCCTACTTCCGGTGTCACGTGATGAGTTCCTACTTCCGGTGTCACGTGATGAGTTCCCACTTCCGGTGTCACGTGATGAGTTCCTACTTCCGGTGTCACGTGATGAGTTCCTACTTCCGGTGTCACGTGATGAGTTCCTACTTCCGGTGTCACGTGATGAGTTCCTACTTCCGGTGTCACGTGATGAGTTCCTACTTCCGGTGTCACGTGATGAGTTCCTACTTCCGGTGTCACGTGATGAGTTCCTACTTCCGGTGTCACGTGATGAGTTCCTACTTCCGGTGTCACGTGATGAGTTCCTACTTCCGGTGTCACGTGATGAGTTCCTACTTCCGGTGTCACGTGATGAGTTCCTACTTCCTGTGTTTTCTTTAAATACGCCACTAGTTTATATCATGTGTAGTACATTGTGAAATGCACGGCCTAGACTGGGCAAGGCGAACTATTTCAATGAGTTTACCTTAGATAGACTGCCATTAACAAAACAATGACCTGAATGTGCCTTAAATGGACTAACTAACGAAATAATTACGTGAATTTGCCTAACATCGACTGGACCTTATGAAATATTTACCTGAATGTGCTTTAGATACCCGTTTGGACTCTGCAAACCTTTTTCTACTGGCAATTTGGGACTGTGCCAAGATTTGACAGCATTCGCCTTGATCACAGTTGCCTTGAGTCTTACAAGACTTGTCCACAACAGCCTGAGAAAGTTGGAAGATATAAGGTCAAGGATTATAGGTCAAGGTTTTTTTTTTACATAATTTGTTTTCCCCATATATGTATTTGTCTATTTCCGCTGCATTTTACCTATTTAATACGAGTAACCATTCGAGTGTAAGAAATTAACTAATCGGAACAATGTAAACTTATCAATTGATATTAAACGTTTGATGCTAGAATAATGGTCCATACATATATCACAGATAAAGTCATGATACAATACTTACATATACCCTACAGAAAGTCAGTGATCCGATAATTACAAATATACTGCAGAAAGCCAGTGATACACTACTTACTTGTAGCATATAGAAAGTCATAATACAATACTTACTTCAACCAAATAGAAAGTCATGATACAATACTTACTTCAACCATATAGAAAGTCATAATACAATACTTACTTCAACCTAATAGAAAGTCATAATACAATACTTACTTCAACCATATAGAAAGTCATAATACAATACTTACTTCAACCATATAGAAAGTCATGATACAATACTTACTTCAACCATATAGAAAGTCATAATACAATACTTACTTCAACCATATAGAAAGTCATAATACAATACTTACTTCAACCATATAGAAAGTCATGATACAATACTTACTTCAACCATATAGAAAGTCATAATACAATACTTACTTCAACCATATAGAAAGTCATAATACAATACTTACTTCAACCAAATAGAAAGTCATGATACAATACTTACTTCAACCATATAGAAAGTCATGATACAATACTTACTTCAACCATATAGAAAGTCATAATACAATACTTACTTCAACCATATAGAAAGTCATAATACAATACTTACTTCAACAACAATAGAAAGTCATAATACAATACTTACTTCAACCACAATAGAAAGTTATAATACAATACTTACTTCAACGAAGAGAAAGTCATAATACAATACTTACTTCAACCGCAATAGAAAGTCATAATACAATACTTACTTCAACCACAATAGAAAGTCATAATACGATACTTACTTCAACCACAATAGAAATTCATAATACAATACTTACTTCAACCACAATAGAAAGTCATAATACAATACTTACTTCAACCACAATAGAAATTCATAATACAATACTTACTTCAACCGCAATAGAAAGTCATAATACAATACTTACTTCAACCACAATAGAAAGTCATAATACGATACTTACTTCAACCACAATAGAAATTCATAATACAATACTTACTTCAACCACAATAGAAAGTCATAATACAATACTTACTTCAACCACAATAGAAATTCCTAATACAATACTTTCTTCAACCACAATAGAAATTCATAATACAAAACTTACTTCAACCACAATAGAAATTCATAATACAATACTTACTTCAACCGCAATAGAAAGTCATAATACGATACTTACTTCAACCACAATAGAAATTCATAATACAATACTTACTTCAACCACAATAGAAAGTCATAATACAATACTTACTTCAACCACAATAGAAATTCATAATACAATACTTACTTCAACCGCAATAGAAAGTCATAATACAATACTTACTTCAACCACAATAGAAATTCATAATACAATACTTACTTCAACAGCAATAGAAAGTCATAATACAATACTTACTTCAACCACAATAGAAAGTCATAATACAATACTTACTTCAACCACAATAGAAATTCATAATACAATACTTACTTCAACCGCAATAGAAAGTCATAATACAATACTTACTTCAACCGCAATAGAAAGTCATAATACAATACTTACTTCAACACCAATTGAAAGCCATAATACAATACTTACTTCAACCACAATAGAAATTCATAATACAATACTTACTTCAACCCCAATAGAAAGTCATAATACAATACTTACTTCAACAGCAATAGAAAGTCATAATACAATACTTACTTCAACCACAATAGAAAGTCATAATACAATACTTACTTCAACCACAATAGAAATTCATAATACAATACTTACTTCAACCGCAATAGAAAGTCATAATACAATACTTACTTCAACCGCAATAGAAAGTCATAATACAATACTTACTTCAACCACAATAGAAATTCATAATACAATACTTACTTCAACAGCAATAGAAATTCATAATACAATACTTACTTCAACCCCAATAGAAAGTCATAATACAATACTTACTTCAACCGCAATAGAAAGTCATAATACAATACTTACTTCAACCGCAATAGAAAGTCATAATACAATACTTACTTCAACCGCAATAGAAAGTCATAATACAATACTTACTTCAACCACAATAAACCCAAAAACCAGTAGTACCAACGATAAGGCCACCATTTTCATTTAAAGCCCACTCTTTGTCTTGCAGATTTTTAAATAATAAACAAGTTAGACAGGGTAATGGGTAATGGGTAGGGGGTAATTACTAGACAACCGGTCTCCACTGAAATGAAAGCTGAAAGGGGATCGTACCTCCAGATCACGTGACCCATCCCATTTGCGTCTTTATTCGTATGTATTTCCTTTTCTGTATGTATCTATCCCGCGTTTAATTACGTAGCATAGGACATAGTATAAGAGGACATGATTACATAGTAGTAATGTTCTTTGACCAGAGTAGGCCCATAAATAATTCCCCGTGTGCTTCTGGGGACAGGTAGAGATGATTACAGGGGAGGAAACCAAGTTGGATGATAAATGTTGCGTTTCGTAGACAAGGGCCAAATTAATAGACAATGATCATGGATACACTCTTGAACCGGTAGAAGTCCCATTTCATATACTGGTCAAAATCCCCCAATCATAGTTGGTAGAAGTCCCAAATTCTCATAGATGTCGTCAATGTCAATGCCCATATTTGGTCAATGCATCGTGTATTTAATACAGACAACCCCCACCCCTTAGAGACTCGCATAACCTCACACACAAACACACATCCCAACACACACGCTGACAGACATTCCCGACAGACATTGATTATTTGGAAGACCTGTAATCAAATCTAAAGCCAATCAACATGAGTACCTGAAACAGAAATTCAGTACATAGTTAACTAAAGTCGTTAGCTTCATTTAAACAATTCATGTCACCTGTGTTCCCCACTTATTCCAGACACTTTTATCTGTGTTCCCCACTTATTCCAGACACTTTTATCTGTGTTCCCCACTTATTCCAGACACTTTTATCTGTGTTCCCCACTTATTCCAGACACTTTTATCTGTGTTCCCCACTTATTCCAGACACTTTTATCTGTGTTCCCCACTTATTCCAGACACTTTTATCTGTGTTCCCCACTTATTCCAGACACTTTTATCTGTGTTCCCCACTTATTCCAGACACTTTTATCTGTGTTCCCCACTTATTCCAGACACTTTTATCTGTGTTCCCCACTTATTCCAGACACTTTTATCTGTGTTCCCCACTTATTCCAGACACTTTTATCTGTGTTCCCCACTTATTCCAGACACTTTTATCTGTGTTCCCCACTTATTCCAGACACTTTTACCGGCGTCTCTGTGATTTCAGACATCCGTTGTTTACCTGTGTCGCTCGTTGATTTCAGAACCCTCTTATGAAAGGGGATCGTACCTCCAGATCACGTGACCCATCCCATTTGCGTCTTTATTCGTATGTATTTCATTTTCACCTATTTTAGTTAACGCTCCTGACACGTCTTTAAACCGCTTAGCACAGTAATAACTTAATAGTTGATATTGAACAGTTTCCTTCGACCGGATCTAGAACTAGCAAGGCCGCCGCCATCTTAGTGGAACTTTTTTCATATCCGTCCATCTTCCATATGATGATATTTTTTTAAAGGGGTGGTGTGCCTTTTTTTTTTTTTCTTTTTTTTTAAATCATTATCATTTTCGTCTTAGTTTCGCCAGCCCCTAGTTTTTATGAGTAAAAAATCTCCGACCTGTTTTTGTGAGAATAAGATATAAAGTGCATAGTGCTTTTTGTTTCTTAGATTCCAACTTGAGCCAAATTTAAAGAATTTAATCTTAGTAATTTGAATAGAACGCTTAAATTTCGGCGATCTTTTTGAATTTGCTATTCTAAGAATATGACAACAGGTGGTATCTTGTTCTTGACATAAAATGGCTGCTGGTTTCTCTGGTGACATATCGCCAAACTTATTATAAAAAAAAAAGAAGAAAATTGATAAGCTTTCATGGGTATCCAATAATGTAGTTTTATGCTAAAGTAATGCTATAAGCAATGCCGTATAAAAATAAAGCGTTTTAAATGTTCTATTCTGAAAGTACGGAAGCAGGTGGACATTTCCTAAACATACTTATGCACAGAAATGAGAAAACAACGGGAGGTAGTCATACATCCTTCAAACTGGTGGTGTTGGGACTCCTAGTGTTTGCAAGATATCAGGACGTTGCAGGAAAACGACAAGGTCTTAGTACCGGTACCGCTAGGAAGATATCGGTGTAGAGAGTCGCAGGGAAACGACAAGGTCTTAGTAATAGTAGTGCTAGCCAAACATGTTGAGTTTCCGGCGTCCTTACTGAATGCAAGTTACCCCCAAAGAATCCTGTCTAAAGTTCTATCAAGTCAGCAGCACCATGGCGCGTGGAAAATGTGATCAAGAAGTTATGTGTGGTCAATGTGTTTAATATACAATAAAAAAAATAATAAAACACGTATAAAAGTTAAAGAAAATCAATTTTGAAAAAATTCATCTAATGTAATATTAGTGGGGTGGATTAGATACAAACAGTCGCTACTCATTGAATTAAAACATTTCCTACGAAATGAGTTACAACTCTGCAACAAGTCTACTACTACATGTGACGTCTTGTCACATTGAAAGAATAAGTTTGAAATATTTCACTACATCTGTTGTTTGGGCTTTTTTTTTTTTGTTGTCTTTTTTTTTGGGTGGTGGGGCGCGTCTCTCCAGGTTGTGGTGGAGCATAATCTTGGATAATCTTGCTTACACCCTCGATGTATATCAGTGACAGTTGCACATTGGTGAACTCCGTGTCAGAGGCGTGTTCATGACAGTGGCTTTCTTAGTAAAACAAAAAGACTAAAATAAAACAATTTCAAATAATATGTTGTTTATTGCGAACACTACAGATTCGACATACAAATATTTCAAACATAAAAGGATAAGAGAAAATTCTTCAAGCTTCAAGCATGATCCACAATAAAATGTCTTTTTTTAAATTTTTTTTTTTTAAATTGCAATTGAATAGAATGGCCATGTCGTGAATCACAAATTTAACATTAACAGTTATATTTTTTAACGACGACAACCTCGTGAAAGTTAACAGTTGCCCCCTGGTGGCATACATCTTTGCATGAAAGAACATCCGGGTTTTGGTGGCATCATGTCTCGTCTGGTCCTATTTTCTGTTGTGTTTGTGATGTCATAGCTTCGACACTCCAGGCCAGGACTACAGCCGCAGAAGCCGTTCTTCTTCTCAAACGGATCACACGAGTCAGATTCGATCTTGTACCTTTGGCACGTACCTGGAATTAATAGACAGAGGTATCAAATCTTGATCAAATAGACAGGAGTATAAAATCTTGATCAAATCGACCAGTAAACTTTACAACTGTACCCTTCCCTCCCCCAAACCTCAATTTTTGTTTAACTATACACCAGCACTAAATGTAACAATACACCATCACTGGATGTAACAATACACCATCACTGAATGTAACAATACACCATCACTGAATGTAACAATACAACAGCACTGAATGTAACAAAACACTATCACGGGATGTAACAATACAGCATTACTGAATGTAACAATACACCATCACTGAATGTAACAATACACCATCACTGAATGTAACAATACACCATCACTGAATGAAGCAATACAAAATCACTATTTGTAACAATACACCATCACTGAATGTAACAATACACCATCACTGAATGTAACAATACACCATCACTGAATGTAACAATACACCATCACTGAATGTAACAATACACCATCACTGAATGTAACAATACACCATCACTAAAGCCACCATTGTAAAAAAAAAAAAAAAAAAAAAAACATTCATTTGGCTACTCTTTTGGCTACTAACCTGGCTACTTACCTGGCTACTCACCTGGCTACTCACCTGGCTACTTACCTGGCTACTCACCTGGCTACTGTAATCGTAAATGATCAAATTACAAACCGTTTTTCTGATTGACCTTGTCCTTGACCCTTGGAGACCTCTTCCTACTCGCTATCATGAAGTCTCTCGGGATTTGACAGCATTCATCCTTGTCACAGCCAGTGTCATTTTGACAGTTTTGGTTGACAACGGCCTGTTGATTAAATTACTATCAATCTACATCATGTTTGAATGATAACATCATGTTTGAATGATAACATCATTTTTGAATGATAACATCATGTTTGAATGATAACATCATGTTTGAATGATAACATCATGTTTGAATGATAACTTCATGTTTGAATGATATCATCATATTTGAATGATAACTTCATGTTTGAATGATATCATCATATTTGAATGATAAATAACATCATGTTTGAATGATAACATCATGTTTGAATGATAACATCATGTTTGAATGATAACATCATGTTTGAATGATAACATCATGTTTGAATGATAACATCATGTTTGAATGATAAATAACATCATGTTTGAATGATAAATAACATCATGTTTGAATGATAAACTGATGTTGTAACAGTAACCAATATTTATTTATATGAGGAAAAATTCACAATTAAAAAAGGTATATATATTTAAATAACTTTTCTTTTTTTTTTTTGTAACTGGTGGAAAAGAAACAACAAATCTAGTATAAAAAATCATCAAGTCCTAAAAACTTGATAAGTTTTATAAACCACATTACTCGAGTCCTTCATTGTATGTTTAAAAAAGATGGCAGCTTATTTAGTGTTACGGTAGAACTTCGATTCTCTGAAAGTCGATAATCGAAACTCCCCCTTGCTTTTTTTTTTTAACTACGAGCATTGCCATGCATTGAGAACTGACTAGAAACACTGAAGAACAGTTCCGGTAAAATCTGGATCAACGTTTCCTTCAGAAAATTTCTCCCGGAGGGGTATTTCAGATTTTCCCCCAGGAAACAGTGTTTTCAGTAACAGTGGCAAGAGGCTTAGCTAAAAAGGGTGGGGGGGGGGAGGGAAGACAGATATCCCCCATGCACCATGCTAGCGGGGCGACAAACAAGGTTGTGAGGGTATTTCATGTATCAAAATAATGGTTTTTAATAGTTGGGGGGGGGGGCGCATGAAGATGAATCAATGTCCCCAGACGCCAAACACTCCAGCTACGCCTCTGAAAGTGAGTTGAGCGGGGTGGTCAGAGCAGATGTCAATTTTTCTCTGAATGGAGGGGAGGGATTTTATGACAAATGCAGAATTTAATAGTTGGGGGGGGGGGCGCATGAAGATGAATCAATGTCCCCAGACGCCAAACACTCCAGCTACGCCTCTGAAAGTGAGTTGAGCTGGGTGGTCAGAGCAGATGTCAATTTTTCTCTATATGGAGGGGAAGGATTTTATGACAAATGCAGAGTTTCTTTTGTTAATTGAAACTTGGCATAAGTGTTGGAAAGTATAGGGTAGAACTAACACTGGCTACTCCACAAGGTAGTGTATCTATCAACACTAACACTAGCTACTCCACTAGGCTGTGTATCTATCAGCAATAAAATTGGCTGCTCCACTAGGCTCTGCATCTATCAGCACTAACACTAGCTACTGCACAAGGCGTGTATCTATCACCACTAACACCAGCTACTACATTAGGTTGTGTATCTATCACCACTAACACCAGCTGCTCCATTAGGTTGTGTATCTATCAGAACTAACACTAGCTACGACACTGGTTTGTGCATATATCAGCACTTCACTAGCTACACCACTGGTTTGTTAATCCATCAGCACTAACACTAGCTACTCCACTGGTTTGTGCATATATCAGCACCTCACTAGCTACACCACTAGGATGTGTATCTATCAGCACTAACACTAGCTACACCACTGGTTTGTGCATATATCAGCACCTCACTAGCTACACCACTAGGATGTGTATCTATCAGCACTAACACTAGCTACACCACTGGTTTGTGCATATATCACCACTAACACTAGCTACTCCACTAGGCTGTGTATCTATCAGCACTAACACTAGCTACTCCACTGGTTTGTAAATCTATCAGCACTAACACTAGCTACTCCACTGGTTTGTAAATCTATCAGCACTAACACTAGCTACTCCACTGGGTTGTTTATCTATCAGCACTAACACTAGCTACTCCACTGGTTTGTAAATCTATCAGCACTAACACTAGCTACTCCACTGGGTTGTTTATCTATCAGCACTAACACTAGCTACTCCACTGGGTTGTTTATCTATCAGCACTAATACTAGCTACTCCACTGGGTTGTTTATCTATCAGCACTAACACTAGCTACTCCACTGGTTTGTAAATCTATCAGCACTAACACTAGCTACTCCACCTGGTTGTTTATCTATCAGCACTAACACTAGCTACTCCACTGGGTTGTTTTTCTATCAGCACTAACAATAGCTACGCCAATGGGTTGTTTATCTATCAGCACTAAAACTAGCTACTCCACTGGGTTGTGTATCTATCAGCACTAACACTAGCTACTCCACTGGTTTGTAAATCTATCAGCACTAACACTAGCTACTCCACTGGGTTTTTTTATCTATCAGCACTAACACTAGCTACTCCACTGGCTTGTTTATCTATCAGCACTAATACTAGCTACGCCACTGGGTTGTTTATCTATCAGCACTAACACTAGCTACTCCACTGGGTTGTTTATCTATCAGCACTAACACTAGCTACGCCACTGGGTTGTTTATCTATCAGCACTAACACTAGCTACTCCACTGGGTTGTTTATCTATCAGCACTAACACTAGCTACTCCACTGGGTTGTTTATCTATCAGCACTAACACTAGCTACTCCACTGGGTTGTTTATCTATCAGCACTAACACTAGCTACTCCACTGGGTTGTTTATCTATCAGCACTAACACTAGCTACTCCACTGGGTTGTTTATCTATCAGCACTAACACTAGCTACTCCACTGGGTTGTTTATCTATCAGCACTAACACTAGCTACTCCACTGGGTTGTTTATCTATCAGCACTAACACTAGCTACTCCACTGGGTTGTTTATCTATCAGCACTAACACTAGCTACTCCACTGGGTTGTTTATCTATCAGCACTAACACTAGCTACTCCACTGGGTTGTTTATCTATCAGCACTAACACTAGCTACTCCACTGGGTTGTTTATCTATCAGCACTAACACTAGCTACTCCACTGGGTTGTTTATCTATCAGCACTAACACTAGCTACTCCACTGGGTTGTTTATCTATCAGCACTAACACTAGCTACTCCACTGGGTTGTTTATCTATCAGCACTAACACTAGCTACTCCACTGGGTTGTTTATCTATCAGCACTAACACTAGCTACTCCACTGGGTTGTTTATCTATCAGCACTAACACTAGCTACTCCACTGGGTTGTTTATCTATCAGCACTAACACTAGCTACGCCACTGGGTTGTTTATCTATCAGCACTAACACTAGCTACTCCACTGGGTTGTTTATCTATCAGCACTAACACTAGCTACTCCACTGGGTTGTTTATCTATCAGCACTAACACTAGCTACTCCACTGGGTTGTTTATCTATCAGCACTAACACTAGCTACGCCACTGGGTTGTTTATCTATCAGCACTAACACTAGCTACTCCACTGGGTTGTTTATCTATCAGCACTAACACTATTTTCATCACCAAAAATTTCCTTATAAAAAATTATGACCACTCTCCAGCGGTACTGTTATTTTATATGGCAGAAGGGCAGAAATTGAGTGCACTTTTGGCACTTGAGTAAAGGGAAGCCGTCATGTCAGTAGGGCCCTAACTTTAGGAATTTACATCAATAAGGCCCTAACTTTTGAAAATTACATCAACAATGCTATATCTTTTGAACATCACATAATTAAGGTTCTAACTTTTTAATTTGACATCACTAAGGCCCTAACGTTTGAACATTACATCAATAAGGCATCAACTTTCCAAATGAATGTTTTATATACAACCTTATAGTATTTTATTTTTAAAGTACTACAAATATTACCTGTGTGATGATTATTACCCCTGCAGCTACAAGACACAGGTAGAAGTAGGCAGACATATTATTCTAGTGCAACTGATACGTCAGGTAGAGGGGTTCATGGAAGGGCGAAGCTTATGTACCCACTGAGTGACATGCCAATCATGTGTATGCCTGGTTGATTTGTCAAGTGTTGATCTATTTATAGAAAAGTGGACCATTTGTTCTCATTTATGTCTTTTAAATGCTCCAAAATATTCCGACCCTCCTAGCCCCAAACTGCAACTCTCCTTCCCAAACCTCAACTCTCTTCCCCAAACTGCAACTCTCTTCCCCAAACTGCAACTCTCCTCCCCAAACTGCAACTCTCCTTCCCAAACTGCAACTCTCCTTCCCAAACTGCAACTCTCCTCCCCAAACTGCAACTCTCCTCCCCAAACTGCAACTCTCCTTCCCAAACTGCAACTCTCCTTCCCAAACTGCAACTCTCTTCCCCAAACTGCAACTCTCTTCCCCAAACTGCAACTCTCTTCCCCAAACTGCAACTCTCTTCCCCAAACTGCAACTCTCTTTCCCAAACCTCAACTCTCCTTCCCAAACTGCAACTCTCCTCCCCAAACTGCAACTCTCCTCCCCAAACTGCAACTCTCTTCCCCAAACTGCAACTCTCTTCCCCAAACTGCAACTCTCCTCCCCAAACTGCAACTCTCCTTCCCAAACTGCAACTCTCCTCTCCAAACTGTAACTCTCCTCCCCAAACTGTAACTCTCCGCCCCAAACTGCAACTCTCCTCCCCAAACTGCAACTCTCCTCCCCTAACTGCAACTCTCCTCCCCAAACTCCAACTCTCCTCCCCTAACTGCAACTCTCCTCCCCAAACTGCAACTCTCCTCCCCAAACTGCAACTCTCCTTTCCAAACTGCAACTCTCCTCCCCAACTTTCAACACTCCAAATCCCAACCTCACAAACTCCCTCCACCCACGTTTACAATTTTATAATCAGTTAAATCTTCTTACTCAGCAGCTAGCAACATTACGACGCCAATATTACGACGCCAACATCTAGACGACGCCAACATTTCTTTAAACAAGCGGGAATTATCTTGCCGAAACCACGCCTTCCATCACGAAACCACGCCTTCCATCGACCTGGGTTTCGAGTAATAGCCAAGCTAAACCAAATGATAGTTTACTACTTAATTATTAAGAGTGGATGGAGGGGAAGAAGCACGCGAGGCATATTGGATGCAGGTGTCCCACTTGTCAGACTTATTCGGTGAACAAAATCAACATTTTCACATCTACTTTATTCGTAGAGATGCATGACATGAGTTTCAAAGATGACATGAGAGGGTGTTTCTAGCCACCATGACATTTGATCAAAGTGTAACCCCGTCTAGTCTGGGGTCCTCTGATCAAGTGTCCTCTAGTGGGGTGTTCTTCTGCCTCCTCCCGCTGTTGTTTTCTCGCACCTTGAGATCCACTGGTATCCTGGTCTGTTCATGGGCGCCCCTCTTGCACTTCTACCTGACGCGATGGGAACCTCGTACATGTGACAGTAGGTGCCAGGCTCACAGCTACAGTAGCCGTTCATCTTGTCATACGTCACACAGCCACCACCCTCTGGGGTGTATTTCTGACAGGTTCCTGCAATAGAATTTACAAGGACACATTAGTAACTGATGTTGTGACACAGGCACGTGTCTAATAACGTGACACACTGACATACGTGAGTGATCACTTGACCCACGGACACATTAGTGACTGAGGATTTGACACAGGGACACACGTGACTGATGACGTGGCACACGGACACATTAGTGACATCTATAGAGTTTCGGAAAAATTGCGACAGGAAATTTCTGAACATCATCAAAAAGTGATGTTGATTTTGGATACATGGAATTATTATGCAACACCTAGAGGTCTAGAATTTGCAGAATCTATAGTGACCTCGACTCCTAAGTGTTGACCTTCAACAAACAAACAAGGCTAACATCAATGGTAGTAGAAGACTTTAGTCTTACGGAGACAGGGGTGAGGGGGGAGACTGAAAATAGCGCCCAGTTTTCATTAGCGGCACACTACAAGCATATTCATGCAAAAAATATACTGAATAACGTAATGTCGTTAACGGTCACTGTGGCGCGTAATGATGAATATTATAACAGTACCGTGTATTGGACCACATTAACTGTCAGTACTGGACACATGTCTGTACCCGACACATGTCTTTGCCGGGGACATATCTGTGCTGGAGTCGTATCTGTACCGGACACTTGTCTGTGCCGGACACATGTATGTATCGTACACATGTCTGTACCGTACACATGTCTGTACCCGGCACATGTCTGTACTGGACACATGTCTGTACCGGACACATGTCTGTGCCGGAGTCATATCTGTGCCGGACACATTTCTGTACCGGAGACATGTCTGTACAGGACACATTACTGTGCCGGACAAAATTTCTGTGCTGGACACATGTCCTTACCGGACACATGTCTGTACCGGAGACATGTCTGTACCGGAGACATTTCCGTACAGGACACAACAGTTATCGAAAAGTTTGACATCTTTTCAACAATGCCCCACTTCTAGCAACATGGTTGACGTGTGTACCCACGGTGAACTACCGTGTACTTTTGCTCCGCTTCGGTGCATTTAGTGCGGCACACCTTGCATCATCTTGCGCCACACCAGTGCGCTGTGGCGCGGCACATCGGCCGCGAAGCTGTGCCTTTAAAAATTCAATATTCTGTACATTTAAAGAAATCACTGAGGTCAGGGCGATCTGCTTGTGCTTGCTTGCCTTGTGTAGGCTGTCTTCATAAATGAAGGAAACGAATTGTTTAAATCAACAGTTATATTTGCGTTCGATAAAAAGAAGAAGACAGAATACAAGGGAATACCATCCTAGTACTATTATAAAGCATTTCTCACTCACCCGTCTTCGGTAACAAGCCATTAACAACTGCCCTCTTCTTGCTGGCCACCATGAACTCACTTAAGATCTGACAACACTCTCCCGCGTCACATTGATCTTCTGCTGTGCATGTCGTGCCTACTGCAGCCTGGTGGATTACAATATGGCTAGAAGTAGTTCTAACTGAAAGGTCGTGGTTTGTTTTTTGTTGTTTTTTTTTTTTTGTGGTGGGGGATGGTGTGGGGGGGGTAGGTTTACTTATAACTAGTACATCAGAGGGATTAAGGATTAGCCTAAATTGAAAATCAGTGGCACATATTTCTTTGGTTAAACGGTCTCAGTTTTTCGGTGCTCTAGCGCGAAATCCAAAGGATTGCATTCATACGGCATGAGCCAATCATTAAAATTACTGAAGTGAAAATGGGTTCTGGGTGGTCGAGTGATTTGTGAACATGGGTGCTGGGTGGTCGAGTGATTTGTGAACATGGGTGCTGGGTGGTCGAGTGATTTGTGAACATGGGTGCTGGGTGGTCGAGTGATTTGTGAACATGGGTGCTGGGTGGTCGAGTGATTTGTGAACATGGGTGCTGGATGGTCGAGTGATTTGTGAACTGAGTCAATCCCTAGCTTGTGATCCGGCGTTCATTTAAACACCCGAATGGATGGGACAACACCAGCTCCCCGGGTGGATGGGACAACACCAGCACCCCCGGGTGGATAGGACAACACCAGTACCCCGGGAGGATGGGAAAACGCCAGCACCCCGGGTGGATGGGACCCGTTATCCTTGGATAGCAACTCATCTAAGAAGAGGAAGTTCTGGATGAAAAAACCCGGAGAAGGAGTCCTGCAGGCGGATGCATTACTACAATGAATAATTCTGACAACTGCCACGTAGCTGGTGCCAAGCTGTAACATCTAAATAAGATGTTCCCTTGGATTATCCAGGTGTGTGGAGAGGCGATTTGTTGCCAAGCTGTAACATCTAAATAAGATGTTCCCTTGGATTATCCAGGTGTGTGGAGAGAGGATTTCCTGTCCAGGGCACCAGCTTGTCCTCACAGGCCTTGTCATTTCGTTTACAATGTGACGGACGGATTCCAGCATGAAAATGTGAACAGCTCCTGACTCTGAGACGTCCTATAATGCTAATGTTTGAGATCATGATCATACCATTGGGATAAACATGAAGGCATAGCTGACTTACATAGCTGACCTACAAAGCTGACTTACATAGAGGTCTTACATTGATGACTAACATTGATGACTTTCATTGATGACTTACATAGCTTACTTACAAAGCTGACTTACATAGAGGTCTTACATTGATGACTTTCATTGATGACTTTCATTGATGACTTTCATTGATGACCTACATAGATGACTTACATTGATGACTTACATAGATGACTTTCATTGATGACTTTCATTGATGACTTACATAGATGACTTACATTGATGACTTACATTGATGACTTTCATTGGTGACGTTCATTGATGACTTACATAGATGACTCATCCCTTACATAGACTTACATAGCTGACTAACATAGACGACTTAAATAGAGTACTTAAATATATGACTTAAATAGATGACTTACATATGCTCCAGTAGATAAACATGCTATAGTAAGGATTAGAGCAAAATCCATTGTGTGGGAGAGATCCAGATCGAATGACTCATTATACAGCCTCGATATCTTATCTCAAAAGTAAGGTCAAGGACATCACCAATTTTGATTTTGTAATAGTTGCCGTGGGATTGTGGGATACAGGTAATTTTGTAATGAGCGATACGAGACTTATGTTTTGGGGGTAAATCTATCTGGATTGTGGATAAAACTATGGGATTTCCGAGCTTGAGATTGGGTTAGGACAACAGATCTATTCAACGAAATCTGACATATTTCTGGAACTGTCATTTGTAATTTAATATTTAAACTACATACGTCGTTATTAAAAAGTATTGAGGTCATTAAAGAAACTCTTCTTTATAGCAGTGGTTCCCAACCTGGGCTGGTCTCAACCCAAAGTTGAGCGATGGTTATTAAAACAAGGGAGCATTTGAATTTTAAGTTTTAATATACATATTTTAGATTTTGTTGTTATTTATTTTTAACTATTTTAATCCAGAGATACGACTGAAACCGTCGCGGAGAGTCACGTTGTAGATATGAGAATGGGGGAAATGCGCCGGCTCAGGAAAGCTAGGAACTTAACACAAACTAAACATCCTTTACTTGAAGAACTATTTGAAGAAGGATGTTTTTGCAAAACTAAACACATTTTGGATGATACATCCCACCCTCTTCATCACAGATACTTAGGATCGTGCCGATCGGGACGAATTCTTTCCATCAGGGCGAGGACTGACCGATATAAAAATTCTTTTGTTCCCCAATCTGTACGAATTCACCGGCATGCTTCCTCTGAAGTCATACATCTGAATGAGATCTAATAAGTCCCCGATTTTGCTAAGAGAACTCACTGAATGGCTGTTTGAAATAATTTATTACAAATGTCTTGTGTTCAAATTGTTTTATATTTTAGCTGAAAATGTATAATGCAATCAAAAAACCTTTCCATTTATTTGGATCAATAAAAGAATCTTATCTTATCTTAACACTAAACGTTTCTGTCATGTAGCGGCGGGCCGCAAAATATCGTCTTGTGGGTCACAAATGGCTCGCGGGCCTCGAGTTTGAGACCCCTATATTAGATGTTTTTTATCAATATTCAAGATCATGTAATTTTTTATAAAAAGAATGTGAATATTTATACTTTCCCCCATCATTTTCGATGTATACAGAATGTATGCGGGAACGAATTTCAAAATATCTAAATATTTCATTTTCAGTTTCGGCTTCGGTTTCGGCCAAAAGTCATTTTTAACTTTCGGCTTTTTTTCGGTTATGGCCGAAAGTCATTTTGAAACTTTTGGCCTATTTTCGGTTTCGGCCGAAAGTCATTTTAAACTTTCGGCTTCGGCCGAAATCAGAAAATCACTTTCGGTCGGTCTCTATCTGCTAGGCTGAGGTCATCACCGTAATGATCCTCCTCCTTACAGCTAAGAACTCCCGCAGATGCTGGACGGGCTGTTTGATGAGCTCTACTGGCTGTCTAGGGAAAACAATTTTGTCTACCGAATGCTTTCGTCCATGACCGCACATGGTCACAAGAATAAGTGTCAATCATCATCATCATGTCCCTTAGTTCTTGGACCGGTGGGGCGACACAGATGACACGTGAACTATCCTCCTCCATTTGTCTGTCTTCTGCACTATGCACAGCATCGTCTAGTTTTAGTCCTGTCCACTCTTTGATGTTATCTTCCCATCTTTTTCTTTTTCTTCCTCTTCTTCTCCATCCTCTTGTGGTTCCCTGCATGATTTCTTTGGCAAGCTCTTCTTTCCTTGTCACGTGGCCATACCATTGTAGTTTGCGCTTTTTTACAGTCGCCAGGAGGTCATCGTACTGCCCAATGGCCTAACGAACGCTTTCTTTTACTTGATCTTTGGAGATATGGTCCCTATAGCAGATGCCAATAACAGAAAATAACAGAGCTCTTCAATTACACATTTTCTTTGGATATTACAGTGTGTTCAAAAATACAAGCACATCATTAAAAACTCTTTGCTAACAGCAAACCAGATGGCTGACACTTTAGTCTCAGTTTCCGATCATTGTCTCTAAAAAAAAACAACCTTGCAACACCACACTCAGCATCATTGAACACACCCTTTGAAAGCTCTCGTAAAACCTAACACTAAAAACTTAAACCCACAAACTGACCCCACAAATTGCCCCCTACGATCTGACCCCACTAATTGCCCCCACGAAATGACCCCTACGATTTGACCCCTACGATCTGACCCCTACGATCTGACCCCTACGATCTGACCCTACGATCTGACCTCTACGAACTGACCCCACGAACTAACCCCACGAACCGACCCCATGATCTGACCCCACGAACTAACCCCATGATCTGACCCCACGAAATGACCCCTACGATCTGACTCCTACGATCTGACTCCACGAGCTCACCCCACGATCAACCCCATGAACCGACCCCATGATCTCGACTTCCTAAACCACTGCCACGGTCCACAACTTTTCATACAGACATTCACGCTCCTAAATCTAGTTCACAACAATCACCTCTCCCCTGCATGTGAAGAGTTTGGGCTGACCATCAGACTACAGACTACAAATGTCATGGAACAACAAACACTGACCCCTCCGAACACAGGTATCAAAGGCCATCAGCCGTCAGTAACTGAGAATTGTACATACTTTGTGTTTCCCATATCTCTAGCTAACTCTCCGTTGACTAAAAGGGGAACCTGAGGATGGCAAAAGCTCCAGCAACAAAGGCTAAACTGTATAGGCGGGTGTGGAGCAAAGTTAAACCCTGACAGCGCAAAACGAAGCGTCTATCAGGCATAACTGAAAATACAAAAATAATTCATGATTGACCTCCCTTGATTGACGTCCCAGGACTGACGTACCATAATAGACGTATCATGATTGACCGCCCTTGATTGACGTCCCATGACTGACGTCCGATAATTTACGTTTAACTGTCCAATGAAAAGGCAAGAACCACGCCTTCTACCATAGATAACGAGTCATCACCCAGTAGACATCATCTCAATTCCATCCTATAGTCTTAAGTTTGTACAGAGGGGAAGAATTACAAGAAAAACATCGTCACTAAACATGTCACAAATGTACTGACCAAAACAAATTTGCAGCAGATCACCAAATATGTCACAAAACATGTCAGCTATCATATCACCAAACAGGTCACAGTTGCACAACAGTAAATTATAATGCAATAAATCAACATTGGTATATATTCTTTATTATTTTAGACACATAACACATGTTTCAAGGACGTTTGTATTCGTCCAAGAAACGACATTTAATATACGTATAATCTCAGTCCTCCAGTCGAGTGTCCACTAAATGATTGTCCTCCTAGCCTCCTGACACTCTTTTCTCACACCTTGAGATCCATTGGTAGCCAGGCCTCGGCATGACCTGAGCTCTTGCACTTCGACCTGTCGTGATTGGAATCTCGTACACGTGACAGTAGGTGCCAGGCTCGCAGCTACAGTAGCCGTTCATTTTATCGAACGTCCCACAGCCACTCCCTTCTACGGTGTACTTCTGACAGGTCCCTGCAACACAATTGAAAGAGACACACAAGGGACTGATGATGTAACACAGGGAAACTGTAGAGACTAATGGTGAGACATCGCGTCATATTGATGTCTAATGGTGTGACATAGCGTCATGTTGATGTCTAATGGTGTGACATAGCGTCATGTTGATGTCTAATGATGTGACATAGTGTCATATTGATGTCTAATGATGTGACATAGTGTTATATTGATGTCTAATGGTGTGACATAGCGTCATGCTGATGTCTAATGGTGTGACATAGTGTCATATTGATGTCTAATGATGTGACATAGTGTCATATTGATGTCTAATGGTGTGATACTGGGACGGACATCAACAACATTTCAAAAAGTTCCCCTCAAGTTCCCCTCAAGTTCCCCTCAAGTTCCCCTCTCCACTTAATACATAATTTAAATGTTGCTACATTATATATTGTAACGTCAAGAAGTCTAGAATGTGGAGAGACTTATAGATATTGACCATCGATAAATAAACTGGGCGAACATCAACAAAAGACAAGACTTTTAGTAACGGACTAAAGGGGTGAGGGCAACATGGTTTTGCTTTTAAAAAATGATCTAAATTCTGCTTATTTCAACATACGATAATAAGAACAGGTGGGCGGAGTGGTCAAAGCTCGATACAGACAGAAGATACAAACAGGGGGGGGCAAAGCGACAGACATAAGAGAAAGGTACAGACAGAAGATACAAACAGGGGGCAAAGCGACAGACAGAAGACAAAGTTACAGACAGAAGATACAAACAGGGGGCAAAGATACAGCCAGAAGATACAAACGGGAGGCAAAGTGACAGACAGAAGACAACGTTATTTCAAATGCTTTCATAATTTTAGCCCCAGTAAATAATCACTTCTCACTTACCGGCCATTGGTGAATCGCAATCAGCAGCCGCCCTCTTCTTGCTGACCACCATGAACTCACTCAAGATCTGACAACACTCTCCCACGTCACACTGATCCTCCACTGCACATGGCGTACCTACCACAGCCTGGTGGATGAGGACAGGGGTTAAGGTGTTGTTGTAACTGGTGGGTCAAGGGGAAAGTTAGGATAAGTTGTAACTGGTGGGTCAGGTGGAGTTAGGATAAGTTATTACTGGTGGGTCAGGTGGAGTTAGGATAAGTTATTACGGGTGGGTCAGGTGGAGTTAGGATAAGATGTTACTGTTGGATCAGGTGGAGTTAGGATAAGTTATTACCACTAGTCAGAGTGGAATTAGGATTAGTTATAAGTGGTTGTCAGGCTTGAGTTAGGATAAGTTATTACCGGTGGCTTTTGATGTTTTAGGATTAGTTTTATATCTCCTAGTGTCGAAGGAGTTTGGAATAGTTATAACTGGTATATCGATCAAGTAGGGTTATAAGATTAATAGTCCAGGCGGGAGCTTTGCTTAGCTCAAAATGAGAGCAGTGACGTAGATGTCTTTGACATATCACAAGTTTTTCGGTGTCTACATTCAAAGTGAAAACTAGTGACGTCATATGTGAAGACCCTGGTCTTTTAAAGAAGAGTGACCTAGATTTCAATGACAAATGTTATTATTTTAAATTGCAAAATGGACGCTTATTTTATGGGAAGCTGAAAAATGTCAGTGTGAAAGTGACCGACTCATCACAAAGATGATTCCCCATAATGTTATGGCATATCTGTAGGCTTAATTTTTGTTGCCATCTCTTCTTGCCCCCCTACCCTTTTTAGTCTTGCCTTGATATTGACGTCACCGAGTAGATGTGCTGTGTCATGCCTTGCCCGCCCCATCCTTGATTGGGAAAAGATTGCTTGCATTCGAATGCGTTTTATTTGTTCTAAAGAGTGTTTTTAGTTGAAGAAATTTGTAATATTTCTTGATTAGAGAGTTCTAATTTAATCCCAATATATAGGCCGAAAGCTTTCCTAGCAAGAAGAGATTTTTTCTTTATTTCCTATCATATACTAGACGTTACATAAGTGCACTTTTGTGCTCTTTATGTGCGTTTGTAAATTAATATTTGTACTTTTCTAAGAGTGCACCTTTTCTCTTGCTGTACTGTAAGTTGATACAGTTTGTTTTTTATGTATATTTGAATTTGTAAATTTATAGAAATTTAAAATTATAGTTAAATTCAATAGGAATAGGATCACTAGCTTTGAGTTCGTTTTTCTTTGTATACTCATATTTAGTCCTTTGTTTTGTATTGTTCATTCTTGAAACAGACTCAAGTTTTTAAAACCATAATGTTACGTAACAGGAAATTTTGAATTGTGAGACGTCTGACACATTGGATGAAATCACAGTCATTAAAATGCCGCCAATTTGTGGAGTGACTGAACATAGCGTCATACAGCGCTATCTACGTCATACAGTGCTACCTACGTCATACAGTGATACCTATGTCATACAGCGCTACCTATGTCATAAAGTGCTACCTATGTCATACAGCACTACCTACGTAATACAGTGCTACCTACGTCATACAGTGCTACCTACGTCATACAGCGGTACCTATGTCATACAGTGCTATCTATGTCATATAGCACTACCTACGTAATACAGTGCTACCTACGTCATACAGTGCTACCTACGTCATACAGCGGTACCTATGTCATACAGTTCGACCTATGTCATACAGCGCTACCTATGTCATATAGCACTACCTAAGTCATACAGTGCTACCTACGTGATACAGGGCTACCTACGTCATACAGTGCTACCTACGTCATACAGCGATACCTATGTCATACAGCGCTACCTATGTCATTAAGTGCTACCTACGTCATACAGCGCTACCTACATCAACGAGAAAAGTTAGTCTGAGACCATTAACAAAACATTACGATAAAAATGATGAGATGGCTGACTTACATAAGCTCCAGTAGATAACCATGCTAGTGTAAGTAATAGAAACAAATACATTTCTGTGAGAGATTATCCTAACCGGATGATTCAACGGCAACGCTATTGGATGATTGTCAAGCTTGGCTATTTGATCGTAGACAATGTCAATGCTGATGGTTGAACGCTGAACATGGACTGAGGGTCGTACGTTGTGGTTGAAACGAGGGTACATGTTTTGAACGAAACTCCGTGTGCATACTGGATGAAACCGGTGGGATTTTGGAGTGTGAGACTGGATTAAGACAACAGAAAGATCAAAGGAAAACGTCGAAAACAAGTAATTAGTTAGTCTTATAACCGCCACTTGTTTTCCCTTGGTTTGTTGCAGCAGATTTCCCCTAGAGCTTGTCATTGTAATGAGGTTATACTAGAAGATATGACCCCGTTTTTACCCGGGGGGTAATGGAAGGCATATACTGCGCTACTTTATATCTGCTGTTGCGAAGTCTCACCATGTAATCAAAGAAAAGTAAACAAAGCAATTCTTAAGTACTGTATCCTCAAAATAAATTACGGAAACCAATACCCTTATTTATTTTTTTTGAAACGTATATTTAGTAAAAAGTAAACCAGACCTACCTAATTTTTAAAGAGACATCTATTTATAGACGTTAGCATTTCTAGCATCATTGTTGTTTTGAGAAGTTTTGATCTTCTACATAACATAAACCTATCTAAACACCTTTTCAAGCATTTGAATTAAAATGAAAACATAATTTCTTTTAAAAAAATGTTAAAATGTGTCCTTCAATTAATCCAATAATCCATTTTCCTTTTAATGTATCCGTCACATTAACGGATTGGACATTTCATTTAAAATGTACCCAAACTTTTGCTCCAACCCTGAGCTTTATACTTTGAAATGCATAAAATACCCAGTTCTTGTATATTTAAATAAAAATTGCTAAAGCGAATTGAACGTCGGTCACACCCTTGTGTGTTTTTAGGACTAGTTTTAAAAACATAAATATGTTGTCGCTCTTTTAGCTTGAACTTCACCTTACGCAAACTGGAACATGCCTTAAATTCATAATTTGAAAGATAATCTTAAACCCACCGTTGTGCACGCCCCTGAGCTGTATCATGGTGGAATGAAGAGAATAATATGGCTCTATTTTTTAGATTACAGTTTCTTGCGTGTAAAATATTTGATTTTGAGATTGTTATCCACTCAATAATGTACTCTCTCTCTCTCTCTCTCTCTCTCTCTCTCTCTCTCTCTCTCTCTCTCTCGTTATTGAAAAAAATATATGTTCATGAAATGTTTGAAATACATTTAGTAAATATACAAATATTGTTATCCTAAATAATATGTCTCTATTTTTTATATTACAGTTTCTTGCGTGTAAAATATTTTTTTTTGAGATTGTTATCCACTCAATAATGTACTCTCTCTCTCTCTCTCTCTCTCTCTCTCTCTCTCTCTCTCTCTCTCTCTCTCTCGTTATTGAAAAAAATATATGTTCATGAAATGTTTGAAATACATTTAGTAAATATACAAATATTGTTATCCTAATAAATACATGCCCACACCTCATAGTTTCCCCTGAACTTGGTCTTTGAAAAATGGGAAAATCATGATGTCCTTATTTCCAAAGAAAATCTTATCCATTATTTTTCCCTTTCCAGCTTCATTGAGTTTTGAAGTATTGTTATCATAATGTAAATGTGTCCACATTGTGCCACCGCCCTGGAACTGTATATTCCTATATTTATTGTTGCAAAATTATCTATATACCGATTTCAGGTGTGTAACACACTTGGACTTTGAGATACCTCTATACTTATCAAATAATCCCCACATACTGTGGCGTAACTTGTGCTGCCTTGGACAAAATCAAAAAAATTCAACCCCCCCCCCCCCCACTTTTCCACATACACCAATCATTGTATTAAGTTGTTAATAAGCATTCAAAAGCTACCCCGCGATGGCAACCCCCCTCCCTCCAGGAATGCCACCAGATATGCCACGCCCCTAAACTATAGAGACATTGTAAAGCCACACCCCTCCCTCCAGGAATGCCACCAGATACGCCCCTAAACTATAGAGACATTCTAAAGCCACACCCCTTTCAACGCGCTACGAACCACATTACTAAAAAAAAAAGTTGAACACACATTTCAATAATGTGGATATTTAGATTTCAATCGGGAGATATTGACATTAGTATACTAGTCAAAGCCCGCCTAATATAGGCCAAAGCAATGCTTGAACTTCCCATCTGCTAAAGTTACTTGACAAAACATGAACTCAAGTCACGCACATTTAACAATCAAAATGTTTGCTACATCCCTACACCCCCTCCCCCCAAATGATACGTCACTGCACACTTTTTGTTTCACGCCCATGAACTATATCAAATATTCTTATGTCCCAACCACTTTGAAACCGAATATTTATTACAGCATACTTGAATAGAGACGATTTTTTTTTCCGAAAAAAAAATATTACGCGCCAAACGCAGTTGCGTTATTAAAAAAAAAATATATATTTGTTTGCGTAGTTATCGGGAATTATATTTTGCGCGCTAGTAAACTCATTATTGAACCATATTCTCTTTCAAACATTTAGAATTATTTGTGATATACTCTCAATACCAAATACACTGGATAGGAAGCAGTCAGAAACGGAAGCTGTCCACGAGTCACACCAGAAGCGTGACATTTATAAGAGAAACTAGTCAATCTACCCAGCGTTTATCGGGTTTGCCTTCGGAGAAGACCTCAAAAGCTTATGAGCGGACTCTCAATTTCAAACTCTTTCAAACACACGTCGCTAGAAAAACAGATACATTTTTTTTTAAAACTCCTATAAACTAACCATACTTTTCAATAACCCATAGAACCATTAAATATACGTTCAGGAGCATTTCGGTTAAAAACCATGTTTGAAAGGCGAATCGAACGTTTTTGAAAGAAGTATTTATACAAAGAAGAACTGTTTCACCAATACCAATACCACGGTGGCTCCTCCATTAAAATGAAATAGAATTCCAGGCAGAAGCCGATTCCAAAACGTGTTATTTCAATTATCCTCAAGAAAGCGATTCCATAAAAGTCATCATTTTTTTTTTTTCAAGCCTCGGCAAATCTTGTTAGACTATTTATTGACTTCATCCCACGTGAGCACATTCCCGCAAATTTATTTACAAGATAAACAAAAAACATAGTCATGCTGAGCTTTATATAGTAGTTGCTATTTATTTCTAATTTCTAATAATCATACTTGCATACACTTGCTTTAAAGCAGATTTATTTCATCAGATTTAGTTTGACTCGATTTACTTAAATTATAACAAACTCGATATATTTGTTTTTGAGAATCTTATTTCGATATAAGAATTCAAGTCTTGCGCGCCTACTGAACATAATTATGCGCGCTGTCTGATACAGAAATCGGGTATTTTATTTTGTGCGCTATTTAACATGATGACATCGGCTTCTTCTTTTGTACCAGAAGAGATGTCCCGAAATTACCGGGATGATAATGGAAGGCATTTTGCGATACTTTCTATCTCATTTTACGAAGTCTCAATATCTAACAGTCCATTTTTTACGTGCATAATTGAGTCGGGTTTTGATGTTTCGGATTGACAAATTGCAACAGTATTCCAGGCCCTTGAAATTTACCTTTATATAGGAAACAGTTAATGAGACTTCCTGATTTTAAAAAAAGAATTATCTATGTATTAATGTTTAAGTTTGTAACATCATTTAGGATTGATAAATACTTGTCTGCTGTATAATATAGGGCTACTCTATCTCATGCCTTTGAAATTTATATTTACAGTATATTTAATCATACTTACCTTTTTTTTAAAATAATAATCTATTTATTAGGTTTGCTCTACCCATTTCCACGCCCCTGAACTAAAAAATAACAGATTATGAGCTATCATAGCGCCAGAGGGGTGAAAACCCGACACGTGGATTTCATAGGGTTGTGAGGCTGTGGCTGGCCAAGGTGTCTGAATGTCAGCGACACAGGGAGGAAGATGTGGTTTAGAAGTTTTGATAGGATCAGGCAACTGGCGATTATCTTGGATAGAATCAGGCAATGAGAGATTATCTTGGATAGAATCAGGCAATGAGAGATTATCTTGGATAGAATCAGGCAATGAGAGATTACCTTGGATAGAATCAGGCAATGGGAGATTACCTTGGATAGAATCAGGCAATGAGAGATTATCTTGGATAGAATCAGGCAATGAGAGTACCTTGGATAGAATCAGGCAATGGGAGATTACCTTGGATAGAATCAGGCAATGAGAGATTATCTTGGATAGAATCAGGCAATGGGAGATTATCTTATTTTACAACTTTTTAAAGGGAGAGATCCAAACTGTTTACTTTTAAAAAAAATCATTTTGTGTCATGGACAGGGCTGTATTGCTGTTCTCATCATTTTGTGTCATGGACAGGGCTGTATTGCTGTTCTCATCATTTTGTGTCATGGACAGGGCTGTATTGCTGTTCTCATCATTTTGTGTCATGGACAGAGCTGTATTGCTGTTCTCATCATTTTGTGTCATGGACAGGGCTGTATTGCTGTTCTCATCATTTTGTGTCATGGACTGGGCTGTATTGCTGTTCTCATCATTATGTGTCATGGACAGGGCTGTATTGCTGTTCTCATCATTTTGTGTCATGGACAGAGCTGTATTGCTGTTCTCATCATTTTGAGTCATGGACAGGGCTGTATTGCTGTTCTCATCATTTTGAGTCACGGACACAGCTGTATTGCTGTTCTCATCATTTTGTGTCATGGACAGAGCTGTATTGCTGTTCTCATCATTTTGTGTCATGGACAGGGCTGTATTGCTGTTCTCATCATTTTGTGTCATGGACAGAGCTGTATTGCTGTTCTCATCATTTTGTGTCATGGACAGAGCTGTATTGCTGTTCTCATCATTTTGTGTCATGGACAGAGCTGTATTGCTGTTCTCATCATTTTGTGTCATGGACAGAGCTGTATTGCTGTTCTCATCATTTTGTGTCATGGACAGAGCTGTATTGCTGTTCTCATCATTTTGTGTCATGGACAGAGCTGTATTGCTGTTCTCATCATTTTGTGTCATGGACAGAGCTGTATTGCTGTTCTCATCATTTTGTGTCATGGACAGAGCTGTATTGCTGTTCTCATCATTTTGTGTCATGGACAGAGCTGTATTGCTGTTCTCATCATTTTGTGTCATGGACAGAGCTGTATTGCTGTTCTCATCATTTTGAGTCACGGACAGGGCTGTATTGCTGTTCTCATCATTTCGAGTCATGGACAGAGCTGTATTGCTGTTCTCATCATTTTGAGTCACGGACAGGGCTGTATTGCTGTTCTCATCATTTCGAGCCATGGACAGAGCTGTATTGCTGTTCTCATCATTTCGAGTCATGGACAGAGCTGTATTGCTGTTCTCATCATTTCGAGTCATGGACAGAGCTGTATTGCTGTTCTCTGACATCATAAGTTGGCCATGGACTGTGCGTAAACATACCTAATGAGATGTTGATTGTAATCTCACCTGGATGTGTGAGCGCCACTAGCTGTAAAGCTTGGCAGATGGTCACGGGAGAGGAGTGACATGGCAATCAACACAACAACAACAGATCTGAGTGGGCACATTGTCTTTTCCTCTTGACTTGACGGATTCATGAATGACTTTACAAATAGTGGCGTATCCATTTCCCCCGAGCTTTGATACTTTGCATTTTTTTTTTAAATTTCTAAATGATCATTTATCTATTTCTGTTATATGAAGAGTCTCAGGCCGTAAAATTATTGTTCTCCAACCGTATAAGCCACCATATAAACCACAATATATAAGCAACGCTATAAGTCACCCTATTAGTCACCATATAAGCCACTTTAACAGCCACCATTTAACCCGTCGTATAAGCCACTGATGAAAACAAAAAAGGCTAAGAGCCAGGGGCATCACTAGAGTGTGTCCCGTACCGGATGACGCCCCTGGTAAGAACCATATTCTGTCCCCTGACATACGTATTTGTAAATCCTTTATGTCAACATCGAATTTTTTCGTGTTTCTTTCTTTCTTTGCGGCAGTAAAATCTTCGGCAGGCTAATTGACCCACTTCCCCATCATCTTTTCGAACCGCAGTTAGGCGCATAGACTTATTGTCAATAACAACACATTCTGTCAAAGTTTCAGCCCCACTCCCAACGCCACCACAGATCAGTTTGTTCCTGCTTTGGACAACGGCGGGTTAGTGGGGAGAGAGAAGTTTCAAGGATTTTTGTCTACGGTTGCGTTTTCCTTTTTTTTTGTTTTTGTTTTTTTTTAAATTTGTTTTCGCGATGAGTTGTGTAGCTGTTGCTATGTGCTTTCTATTTGTTGATAAGGGTTGATTAATTAGAAATATACAACAACAACAACAACAAAAAATAAAAAAAAATAAAATAAAAAAAATAAAAAACAAAATTAGATGTTGGTTATTATTTTGTGATCTACTATCAGCCAAAAACTTGACATTAAATGTTACACAGAATGATAATGATTAATTTACAACTTAATTTAATCATGTTAATGAAATAAATGACATAAACGTACATGTCATTGTAATATTTTTTCCCCCAACTTTCTTTTAAAACCTGTACAAAACTGTTGGGTTGACCCACGGTGCAGTGACAGGTGTTTGCTTGACCAATGGCTGGAATGAATGGTCATCCCAACACTATCTTATTGCGTCTTTAGATAAAGTTATCAAAATAAACCGATTGCAGCTCTCTATGGTTTGTTCTCTATGGATGAGTGATGCGTGCATGAGTGAGGGCAGTTTCGCTATGCGTATTCGCTGTGAATATTATTATGCCCTTAGTGACGTCATTTTCTTGTTTAAAGTATTGTTAAGCGTTTAGTTTTTATTACTTTATAAGTTTGATGAAAGTATAGTTTTGGAATGAAAAATAAGTAAAAATGTTTTAAATGTGAAAAATACAAAGGTAAAATTTGACGTGTTTTATTAATGTAACCTTACAATTTGATGTGTTTTATCAATGTATCAGTAAAATTTGATGTGTTTTATTAATGTATCAGTAAAATTTGGTGTGTTTTATTAATGTATCAGTAAAATTTGATTTGTTTTATTAATGTATCAGTAAAATTTGATGTGTTTTATTAATGTATCAGTAAAATTTGGTGTGTTTTATTAATGTATCAGTAAAATTTGATGTGTTTTATTAATGTATCAGTAAAATTTGATGTGTTTTCTTAATGTATCAGTAAAATTTGATGTGTTTTATTAATGTAACGGTAAAATTTGATGTGTTGTATTAATGTAACGGTAATATGTAACACTACTTCCTCAGCGTTGCTTATAATTAATACATAGTGTTACAGTTGTAAAATTGATTACAATTCAGGGCTGTCTAATTGTTAAGATATCTTACTGCAATGGAAGCACGAGACAGATCAGACGCTTTTCATCGCCATATACTTTATCCACATATTACAATTGACAATATGAAATAAGTCTTCAAGTTGGAATAATATGATTGTTATGATCTCATACTCTTGACATACGTTATAACACACACACAGATGGAAGAGAGCTATTCCGATGCTGTAAGACATCTACTTAAATCATTGCAAGAGCAAACATTCCCACTGCGGCGGATATTTCGCCATGTTTCATATTCTCTCTCAAACTCCTTCCTCTCTCTCTCTCTGGCATGACATTCATGACGTCCTCTCTCTCTGGCATGACATTCATTACGTCCTCTCTCTCTGGCATGACATTCATGACGTCCTCTCTCTATGGCATGACATTCATGAGTCCTTTCTCTCTGGTATGACATTCATGACGTCCTCTCTCTCTGGCTTGACATTCATGACGTCCTCTCTCTCTGGCATGACATTCATTACGTCCTCTCTCTCTGGCATGACATTCATGAGTCCTTTCTCTCTGTTATGACATTCATGACGTCCTCTCTCTCTGGCTTGACATTCATGACGCCCTCTCTCTCTGGCATGACATTCATGACTCCTCTCTCTCTGGCATGACATTTGTTATGTAGTACACTTTCCCCGTGCTTGAACTTTGTTTCACCCCACATTAGATCCCTAGCAGACGGTAGCGTTTGTTGTGGGTGTGGCTTAGTCTTTGATGCATCGTGTTTACTACAGACAACGAAGTAAACATGGTTAGTAGGTCTACTAGTATCTCTTCGAAGGTTCTCGATTGTATGAATTCCAATTTTCGCTACCCCCCCCCCAAATGATACGTCACTGCACACTTTTTTTTCACGCCCATTAACTATATTAATATTCTCATGTACCAACTACTCTTATACCGAATATTTACGTCTATCTCACTCTAGCATCCTGAACATGGTTAGTAGGTTTACTAGTATCTCTTCGAAGGTTCTCGATTGTATGAATTCCAATTTTCGCTTCCCCCCCCCCCAAATGATACGTCACTGCACACTTTTTTTTCACGCCCATTAACTATATTAATATTCTCATGTACCAACTACTCTTATACCGAATATTTTTTTTTTAAACACTACTTAAATTGATACGATTTCATTTATCGAAAAATATTACGTACCAAACGAAGTTGCGCTATTAAAAAATATAAATGATTTAGCGTAGTTATCGGGAATTATATTTTGCACGCTAGTGAACTCATTAGCTATATATAGCCTGCTTGGTGGTGCTGGTGTTTGACCTTTGCTGGTGAATGATATATATATATAAGAATGAGCTATAGTGACATAACGCTAAAAGTCAGAAACTATTTTGATACTTTTTGATTCTTAAAAACAATTATAGTTATGTTCTATTATTTTACGGAAATCGAATAAATTTAAATGCGCAAAAAATAGTATATATCCGCTTTAATGTTAGTAAATGTATAAGTTTTATTATTATAAATTACAAATTTATTAAAAGTATCAACTAAGGAACTATTTTATACATTTTATATGTGTTTGAAAATTATGAAAAACTTAAAAAATTTAAAAATCATGATCAAAGAAATAAACCTTCATAACATTTATCGGGAAAACCCAAACATCAGTCGTTTTTAGTGCGTCTTTTAGTGCGTTGTTAATATTGCGAAATAAAATTTTAAATTAATTTGTTCTAAATAATAACGAAAATGACGTCATAGCGCGAATAGCTTATTTCGCCAAAACTCTTAGGTTTCTTTAAATTTAATAAGCGCGCGTGACAAAACTGATATTGTATTTTCTCTTCTTAAAAGTAAAATTAATAAATACAATTGATTGATTTTTAAATTGCTAATAAAACACACACACTTTTCTGCTGTGTATATTTTAACATTTAAAAATTGTTGCCTTTTGTATTCCAAACATATATTTTTTATTAAATTTTTAACGTAATAGAAAAAAACCTTTAAATAATATTATTCTAATAAGAAAATGCGGTTTAAGTCAATCAGTGCAGGGAAGCTACACAACCAACTAGCATTCCCTAATCCACTTATAACTCATCCAAATAAGAACAATCATATTTTAGTGTGGGTATGGAAGGGATTACAATCCGATGGAAGATTGTATTAATTTTAATAAAATATCTTGACGGTTTGGATATTTTGTCCCAGGCAGCACAAGATAAGTCTCAAAATAAAGGAATGGAATTTGATAAATAATTAACCTCCTTGGGTACATACATATCGGAGGTAGTAAATAGAGTGTGTAAATTTTTACGTGGATGTCAATATATTTTAATAATATGGTATTACCTCTGTGATAAAAGAGATGCTACATTTTCTTTTTACAAATAAACATTTGCTTAAAAATTAAGAAAATCAAAGGGACAGCAAAGAGTAACATTAAGGTGCATTAGATGTATCCATCACGGCAATGATTTCCTATACCAACTTACCAGACAGAGTTAAAATGGAAAACAAATTTATTCAGCTCGGCTCCAAATCTCCATATGGTATTAATCAAATACTTTACTACTAATGTTTCTCAATTTACCTGTATTTCTTCTTGTTTCTTATTGCTTAGATTTATGTATCACTAAATAGTTTGTCCGTTAAGATTCTGGACCTTTTTTGTTAACTATAACAACATTTATATTCTTTCACTTCCTGTCATACTACTTCCGGCAACAACAAATGAGATCTCTAAAGTTTGGCGTTTTTTTTTAACTGTGCTCTGTTTCTTGTCCTGTTGGCTGAGGAAGCCGAAACTTTCACATCTTACTGTCCTGTCGTTTGATTCAAGCTTCAGCATACCATGTTTTACTATGTCATTCACATAGCTTGAAAGCAGTCATTTAATTAGTATTTAAAAGGGGCAGCATTACAAGAGAAACATTTGCTAGAGTCACAAAACATGTCACAGACATGCGACCAAACATGCGACCAAACATGTCACCAAACATGTCACCAAACATGTCACCAAACATGACACAAACATGTCACCAAACATGTTACAAACATGCCACAAACATTCACCAAACATGTCACAGCTGTACATCAATCAAGTACATCAATAAAATCAACATTTCCAAACATTCTTTATTTGTGTAGACGCCATAAAACAAGTCTCAGGGACGTTTGTATTCATCCCATGAACAACTTTTTTTTAAACGAGTGTCCTCTAGTCAAGAATCCCCTTGAGAAATGTCCTTTACTGGATAGTCTTCTAGTGGAAAGTCCTCTAGTGGAGTGACCTCTAGTGGAGTGTCCTCTAGACGTCTGTCCTCTTACCTCATGTCACTGTGATTTTATCACATGTTGAGCGCCACTCATAACCTGGTCTCGTCATAGGCATACCGCGTTCACTTCTTCTACCTGTCGTAATGGGAACCTCGTACCCGTGGCAGTAGGTGCCAGGCTCACAGCTACAGTAGCCGTTCATCTTGTCGTACGACACACAGTTACCTCCCTCCGGGGTGTATTTCTGACAGGTTCCTGCAACAGAATTGATAGGATCACATTTTTAGTGACCAATCGTGTGACACAGTGACTCATTAGTGACTAATGGTGTGCAACAGGCCCAAAAGAGACGAATTGTATATAACAGGCCCAAAAGGGACAAATGGTGTGATTCTGGGTCGAAAATTAAACAAATATTCCTGCAAACCCCATTTCTGAACATTTTCCAACAGTAGAACTTGAATTTCAGTTTTTAAAATTCTACTGCGGCACTTAGCGGTCTAGAATGTGGAGAGGCTAGAGAGATATCGAGTTATAGTTAGTGACCAACCAGAAACAAACAAGGCAACATCAGAGGTAAATCAAAATCTTCGTCAAAGTTAATCATCAAAAGAAAAACAAGACTTTGATCAAATGCCAAAAAGACTTTCCTCAAATGTAAAACAAGACTATTATCAAAGGTAAATCAAGACTTCTTAAAATGTAAAAAAGATTTTCATAAAAGAAACCACCAAACTTTAATCAAAGGTAAAAGTAGGCTTTCATCCAAGGTAAAACCTAATTTTTATCAAAGGTAAAACAAGACTTTCCTCAAAGGTAAATCAAGCCTTTCACCCAAGGTAAAAAAAAGAAAAGACTTTGATCAAACGCTGACAGAAGTTAAGGGAAATTAAATTTTCTTTCAAACAAATCATTAACCTGCATACTTGAACATACGATGAAAAATTAGAAGAGACCCTGGCGGTATTACAGAAGACAAAGATACCAACAGAAGACAAAGATCCCGACAAAGACAAAGATACGGACAGAAGGAAAGATACCGACAAAGACAAAGATACTGACAGAAGACAAAGATACCGACAAAGACAAAGATACGGACAGAAGACAAAGATACCGACAGAAGGCAAAGATACGGACAGAAGACAAAGATACCGACAGAAGGCAAATATACGGACAGAAGACAAAGATACGGACAGAAGACAAAGATACCGACAGAAGAAAAAGATACCGACAGAAGGCAAAGATACGGACAAAGACTAAGATACCGACAGAAGACAAAGATACGGACAGAAGACAAAGATACCGACAGAAGAAAAAGATACCGACAGAAGGCAAAGATACGGACAAAGACAAAGATACGGACAGAAGACAAAGATACTGACAGAAGACAAAGATACTGACAGAAGACAAAAAATGAGAAAAGACAAAGATACCGACAGAAGACAAAGATACGGACAAAGACAAAGATACCGACAGAAGACAAAGATACGGACAGAAGACAAAGATACCGACAGAAGAAAAAGATACCGACAGAAGACAAAGATACGGACAGAAGACAAAGATACGGACAGAAGACAAAGATACTGACAGAAGACAAAAAATGAGAAAAGACAAAGATACCGACAGAAGACAAAGATACCGACAAAGACAAAGATACCGACAGAAGACAAAGATACGGACAGAAGACTAAAAATGAGAAAAGACAAAGATACCGACAGAAGACAAAGATACCGACAAAGACAAAGATACCGACAGAAGACACAGATACCGACAGAAGACAAAGGACGTTATTCCAAATGCTTTTGTAATTTTAGCACCAGTAAAAATCATTTCTCCCTTACCGGCCATAGGTGAATCGCAATCAGCAGCTGCCCTCTTCTTGCTGGCCACCATGAACTCACTCAAGATCTGACAACACTCTGCCACGTCACACTGATCCTCTACTGCACATGGCGTACCTACCACAGCCTGGTGGATCAGAACAAGGTTTAAGGTGTAGTTATAACTGTTGGGTCAAAATGAACTAAATGTTAACACTGACACTGAATTCTTAGTTCGTCCCTTAGCACAATAATTTATTTCTTTTCAAAACAGACGTCAAAGTTGGTTGTTATTCTAAACGAAGAACGAGAATATTACCAAACGTAGCCTAGACGTCCAATGGAGAGATAATTGAATGAAGTAGACGACTTCAAAACATAAAGTTGTCCTTGAAACTAAATAATACAATGCCAGACGTGACCGACTTATCACAAAGATAATCGCCAATAAATTTAAACTATTTATATTTGAAATTTTGAAATGTTTTTGAATTGTGAGACGTTTGATATCGTGGATGAAATCACAGTCATTAGAATACCGACAAAAACTGCAGTGACTGAACAAAGGTCATACAGCGCTACGTACGTCATACAGCACTACCTACGTCATACAGCTCTATCTACGTCATATAGCGCTAACGACGTCATATAGCGCTACATACGTCATATGGCGCTACCTACGTCATACAGCACTACCTACGTCATACAGCACTACCTACGTCATACAGCGCTACGTACGTCATACAGCGCTACGTACGTCATTCAGCGATACCCACGTCCGACAAGAAATTCAGTTTCAATAGTATCAAAATAATGAGATGGCTGACTTACATAAGCTCCAGTAGATAAACAGGCTACTGTAAGTAATAGAAAAAAATACATTTCTGTGAGAGAGTATCCAAACCAAATGTTTGTACGGCAGCGCTAACAAATGATTGTTCCGGCTCAAGAGTTTATGTCAGACTGAATGCCAACGACAAGAACAATGTTGATGGCTGAACGCTAAACACGGGATGGCGTGACGTGAGTTACGGTTGCCATGAGGTTCATGTTTTGATCGAAATTATGTATTGATAGTGGATGAAACGATCAGATTTAAGAGTGTGGGACTGGATTAGGTCTCAATAGATACATAAAAGGAAATGGTGGAAAACAAGTCATTAGTTATTTTGTAATGTCAGTCGTAGTTTTACTTGTTCTTTGAACAGATTCCTCCTAAAGCTGATGGCCATAGCTTGTTATTAGAATTGTTGTATATAGTTTTTCGGAAAGATTATCTCATTATTATTTTTTTTTAATTACGGAAAGTATGATATAAATAAGATACTTAATGCTGTTACAGACGTGAAAAGTGGTTAAGAGATTCTTCTTTAGATATAAGAATTCTTTGCTTACGAAGGGTATAATATATAACAGAAAAATACTTCTTAAAACTTTTCATGATGTTTGAAACGTAATCTTCATTACAAAGATATTTTTTTCAAACAAGGAGCTGTGGTGAGTTTTCACAATTGCAAGTAGAAATACTAGCAGCAAAGTTCCTGCCATCCTTATCTCGATAAATCGGGTGATATTTTATAGTTGACTTATAAGACCAGATTCTTATAATATATATATATTTTTTTAATTTCTTAATAAATATTTGTCTAAACTAGCCATTGGTCACAAATTTTGTTTCACACATCTTTTTTATGACTATCTAGTCAGACGCCCTCTACACCACACATCTTTCTTATGGCCATTCTAGTCAGACACCCTCTACACCACACATCTTTCTTATGGCCATTCTAGTCAGACACCCTTTGCACCACACATCTTTCTCATGGCCATCCTAGTCAGACGCCCTCTGCACCACACATCTTTCTTATGACCATCCTAGTCAGACACCCTCTGCACCACACATCTTTCTCATGGCCATCTAGTCAGACGCCCTCATTACCACACATCTTTCTTATGGCCATCCTAGTCAGACGCCCTCAGCACCACACATCTTTCTTATGGCCATCTAGTCAGACGCCCTCTGTACCACACATCTTTCTTATGGCCATCTAGTCAGACGCCCTCTGTACCACACATCTTTCTTATGGCCATCTAGTCAGACACCCTCAGCACCACACGTCTTTCTTATGGCCATCTAGTCAGACGCCCTCAGCACCACACATCTTTCTTATGGGCATCCTAGTCAGACGCCCACAGCACCACACATCTTTTTTATGGCCATCTAGTCAGACGCCCTCAGCACCACACATCTTTCTTATGGCCATCCTAGTCAGACGCCCCCAGCACCACACATCTTTCTTATGGCCATCTAGTCAGACACCCTCAGCACCACACGTCTTTCTTATGGCCATCTAGTCAGACGCCCTCAGCACCACACATCTTTCTTATTGGCATCCTAGTCAGACGCCCACAGCACCACACATCTTTTTTATGGCCATCTAGTCAGACGCCCTCAGCACCACACATCTTTCTTATGGCCATCCTAGTCAGACGCCCACAGCACCACACATCTTTCTTATGGCCATCCTAGTCAGACGCCCTCAGCACCACACATCTTTCTTATTGCCATCTAGTCAGACACCCTTTGCACCACACATCTTTCTCATGGCCATCCTAGTCAGACGCCCTCAGCACCACACATCTTTCTTATGGCCATCTAGTCAGATACCCTTTGCACCACACATCTTTCTCATGGCCATCCTAGTCAGACGCCCTCAGCACCACACATCTTTCTTATTGCCATCTAGTCAGACACCCTCTGCACCACACATCTTTCTTATGGCCATCCTAGTCAGACGCCCTCTGCACCACACATCTTTCTCATGGCCATCTAGTCAGACACCATCTGCACCACACATCTTTCTTATGACCATCCTAGTCAGCCGCCCTCTGCACCACACATCTTTCTCATGACCATCCTAGTCAGANATGGCCCTCCTAGTCAGACGCCCTCTGCACCACACATCTTTCTCATGGCCATCTAGTCAGGCACCCTCTGCACCACACCTCCTTCTTATGGCCATTCTAGTCAGACGCCCTCTGCACCACACATCTTTCTCATGGCCATCCTAGTCAGACGCCCTCTGCACCACACATCTTTCTTATGGCCATCTAGTCAGACACCCTCAGCACCACACATCTTTTTCATTGCCATCTAGTCAGACACCCTCAGCACCACACATCTTTCTCATGGCCATCTAGTCAGACGCCCTCAGCACCACACATCTTTCTCATGGCCATCTAGTCAGACGCCCTCATTATCACACATCTTTCTCATGGCAATCTAGTCAGACGCCCTCAGCACCACACATCTTTCTCATGGCCATCTAGTCAGACACCCTCAGCACCACACATCTTTCTCATGGCCATCTAGTCAGACACCCTCAGCACCACACATCTTTCTCATGGCCATCCTAGTCAGACGCCCTCTACACCACACATCTTTCTTATGGCCATCTAGTCAGACGCCCTCTACACCACACATCTTTCTTATGGCCATCCTAGTTATACGACTCTTCCGTCCAACTTCTTTCCTCTGCCACTTTAATTTTGAAATGGATGCATGACGTATTCAAGCAATGCTTAGGGTGTGCAGCAGATAGAAACGATCTTGAAATCGCTGTTCAATGGTTTGATAGATGTCAAGCTGTGACTAACCTTGACAACACTTGCCAACAACACACCATCAAAGAGATGACACCTTCAAATATGGGAAACTGGTGTGGTGCATGGGGTGGGAGAGAGGGAGTTGGGGTGGCTTGGGCTTTTTGGAATCTGTAGTTGGGATCGGTAGATGGGATCTGTAGATGGGATCTGTAGATGGGATCTGTAGATGGGATCTGTAGACTGGACATGTAGATGGGATCTGTAGATGGGATCTGTAGATGGGATCAGTAGATGGGATCTGTAGATGGAATCTGTAGATGGGATCTGTAGAGGGATATGTAGATGGGATCAGTAGATGGGATCTGTAGATGGGATCTGTAGATGGGATCTGTAGATGGGATCTGTAGATGGGATCTGTAGATGGGATCAGTATATGGGATCTGTAGATGGGATCTGTAGATGGGATATGTAGATGGGATCAGTAGATGGGATCTGTAGATGGGATCTGTAGATGGAATCTGTAGATGGGATCTGTAGATGGGATCTGTAGATGGGATCTGTAGATGGGATCAGTAGATGGGATCTGTAGATGGGATCTGTAGATGGGATCTGTAGATGGGATCTGTAGATGGGATCTGTAGATGGGATCTGTAGATGGGATCTGTAGATGGGATCTGTAGATGGAATCTGTAGATGGGATCTGTAGATGGGATCTGTAGATGGGATCTGTAGATGGGATCTGTAGATGGAATCTGTAGATGGGATCTGTAGATGGGATCTGTTTATGGGACCTTTTGATGGGATCCACAGATGGGATCTATAAAACTATCCTCAGATATGTACACATCTGATATTACTTTTGTGTGGAAGCTGCCATCTTTTAAGTTTAGGTCAAAATTTTACATTTTTTAAAAATTAAAAGAAATTTCAAAAAAAAAAATCTTTCAAATAAGCTGCTGACATCTACCGAATGAATCTTAGTTTAATTTTTAATGTAGCTGTAGTGTGGTCAGAGCGTAGCTGTAGTGTGGTCAGAGTATATCTGTAGGGTGGTCTGTATGTAGCTGTAGTTGGTCAGTGTAGCTGTAGAATGGTCAGAGTGTAGCTGTAGTGCGGTCTGAGTGTAATTGTAGTGTGGTCATCCCCTCTACTTGTTGTCTTGACACAAGACAAAAATCTAGGAGACCTTTTGGTTCACCGTTGCCTTTGAGCTGACTCGTCTTACGTTGGGACTAAACCATGCTCAAGAAGACGTTGTAGGTGTTGTCCGTATACACTCAAAACCAAAAACACTAGCCCCAGCACCCCCCAAATGTCCCTTCTCCATCAAAGAGGGTTTCACATGTGTCAGTCGCAATATAATGTATGCGATTGTGTGCAGTAGATGTCATTCTAGTAATATAGGCGAAACTGAAAGAAGAGTAGCAGATAATTTCACTGAACATCTTCATAATATTGAACAAGGTAATTTTTCCTCAGTCTCAACACATTTTAGAAAAGAGTAACATTAAGGTGCAATACATTTCTCCATCAGGGCAATGATTTCCTGTACCAACTCACAAAAGTTAAAAGGGAAAACAATTTTTTTTCAGCAGTGTTCCCTTTCTCTATAAGGTATTAATCAAATACTCTACTACTAATGTTTCTCAATTTACCTGTATTTCTTCTTGTTTCTTATTGCTTAGATTTATGCATCACTAAATAGTTTGTCCGTTAAGATTCTGGACCTTTTTTGTTAACTATAACAACATTTATATTCTTTCACTTCCTGTCATACTACTTCCGGCAACAACAAATGAGATCTTTAAAGTTTGGTGGTTTTTTTTTTTAACTGTGCTCTGTTTCTTGTCCTGTTCGCTGAGGAAGCCGAAACTTTCACATCTTCCTATCGTTTGATTCAAGCTTCAGCATACCATGTTTTACTATGTCATTCACATAGCTTGAAAGAAGTCATTTAATTAGTATTTAAAAGGGGTAGCATTACAAGAGAAACACTTGCTAGAGTCACAAAAATGTCACAAAATATGTAACATTTGTGCAACAATCAAGTACAATGCAATAAAATTAACTTTTCTAAACATTCTTTATTTGTGTAGACGCCATGAAACAAGTCTCAGGGACGTTTGTATTCATCCCATGAACTACATTTTTGAAACGAATGTCCTCTAGTCGAGTATCCCCTTGATTAATGTCCTTTAGTTGATAGTCTTTTAGTGGTGTATACTGTAGTTGATTGTCCTCTAGTCGACAGTCCTCTTACCTCCTGTCACTGTGATTCTTTTACATTTCCAGCGCCACTCATAACCAGGGCTCGTCCTAGGCAAGCCCCGTTCACTTCTTCTACGTGAAATAATGGGAATCTCGTACGCGTTACATTCGGTGCCAGGCTCACAGCTACAGTAGCCGTTTATCTTGTTGTACCACCAACAGTTCCCTCCCTCAAGGGTGTACTTCTGACAGGTTCCTGCAACAGAATTGATAGGGTCACATTTTTAGTGAACAATCGTGTGACACACTAACTCATTAGTGACTAATGGTGTGCAATAGGACCAAAAGTGACTTATGGTGTGCAACAGGAACAAAAGTGACTATTGGTGTGCAACAGGCCCAAAAGTGACTAATGGTGTGCAATAGGCCCGAAAGTGAATAATCGTGTGTCAAAGGACCAAAAATGACTATTGGCGTGCAACAGGACCAAAAGGGACCAATGGTGTGCAAGAGGAACAAAAGTGACTAATGGTTTGCAATAGGCCCGAAATTGACAAATGGTGTACAACAGGCCTAAAACTGACTAGTGGTGTGCAACAGGACCAAACGAGACTCATGGTGTGCAACAGGCCCAAAAGTGACTAATGGTGTGCAACAGGCCCAAAAGCTACTAATGGTGTGCAACAGGCCCAAAAGTGAATAATGGTGTGCAACAGGCCCAAAAGCTACTAATGGTGTGCAACAGGCCCAAAAGTGACTAATGGTATGCAACAGGCCCAAAAGCTACTAATGGTGTGCAACAGGCCCAAAAGTGACTAATGGTGTGCAACAGGCCCAAAAGTGACTAATGGTGTGCAACAGGCCCAAAAGTGACTAATGGTGTGCAACAGGCCCAAAAGTGACTAATGGTGTGCAACAGGCCCAAAAGCGACTAATGGTGTGCAACAGGCCCAAAAGTGACTAATGGTGTGCAACAGGCCCAAAAGTGACTAATGGTGTGCAACAGGCCCAAATGTGACTAATGGTGTGCAACAGACCCAAAAGTGACTAATGGTGTGCAACAGGACCAAAAGTGACTAATGGTGTGATTCTGGGACAAAAATTAAACAAAAAATCGTGCAAAGCCCATGTCTCAACATTTACTAACAGTAGAGCTTCAATTTAAGTTTTTAAAATTCTACTGAGGCACTTAGAGGTCTAGAATATGGAGAGCCTAGAGAGACATCGAGATATAGTTAGTGACCAACCAGAAAAAAAACAGACTTTGAGCAAATGTAAAACAAGACTATCATCAAATGTAAAACCTAATTTTTATCAAAGGTTTAACAAGACTTTCCTCAAAGGTAAAAAAAGACTTTGATCATACGCTGACATAATATAAGGAAAAGTAAATTTTCTTTCAAACAAATCATTAACCTGCATACTTGAACATACGATGCTAAAATTAGAAGAGACACTGACGGTATTACAGAAGACAAAGATACAAACAGAAGAGAAAGATACCGACATAAGAGAAAGATACCGACAGAGGAGAAAGATACCGACAGAAGAGAAAGATACCGACAGAAGAGAAAGATACCGACAGAAGAGAAAGATACCAACGGAAGACAAAGATACGGACAGAAGACAAAGATACGGACAGAAGACAAAGATACGGACAGAAGAGAAAGATACCAACAGAAGAGAAAGATACTGACAGAAGAGAAAGATACCGACAGAAGAGAAAGATACCGACAGAAAAGAAAGATACCGACAGCAGAGAAAGATACCGACAGAAGAGAAAGATACCGACAGAAGACAAAGATACGGACAGAAGACAAAGATACGGACAGAAAACAAAGATACGGACAGAAGAGAAAGATACCGACAGAAGAGAAAGATACTTACAGAAGAGAAAGATACCGACAGAAGAGAAAGATACCGACAGAAGAGAAAGATACCGACACAAGAGAAAGATACCGACAGAAGAGAAAGATACCGACATAAGAGAAAGATACCGACAGAAGACAAAGATACAAACAGAAGAGAAAGATACCGACAGATGACAAAAATACCGACAGAAGAGAAAGATACCAACAGAAGAGAAAGATACAGACAGATGACAAAGATTCTGTCAGAAGAGAAAGATACCGACAGATGACAAAGATACCGACAGAAGAGAAAGATACAGACAGATGACAAAGATACCGACACAAGAGAAAGATACCGACAGAAGAGAAAGATACTGACAGAAGAGAAAGATACCGACAGAAGACAAAGATACCGACAGAAGAGAAAGGTACCGACAGAAGAGAAAGATACCGACAGAAGAGAAAGATACTGACAGATGACAAAGATACCGACAGAAGAGAAAGATACCGACACAAGAGAAAGATACCGACAGAAGAGAAAGATACCGACAGAAGAGAAAGATACCGACAGAAGAGAAAGATACCGACAGAAGAGAAAGATACTGACAAATGACAAAGATACCGACGGAAGAGAAAGATACCGACACAAGAGAAAGATACCGACAGAAGAGAAAGATACCAAAAGAAGAGAAAGATACCAACAGAAGAGAAAGATACCGACAGAAGAGAAAGATACCAACAGAAGAGAAAGATACCGACAGAAGAGAAAGATACCGACAGAAGACAAAGATACCGACAGAAGAGAAAGATACCAACAGAAGAGAAAGATACCAACAGAAGAGAAAGATACCGACAGAAGACAAAGATACCGACAGAAGAGAAAGATACCAACAGAAGAGAAAGATACCAACAGAAGAGAAAGATACCAACAGAAGAGAAAGATACCAACAGAAGAGAAAGATACCAACAGAAGAGAAAGATACCAACAGAAGAGAAAGATACCGACAGAAGAGAAAGATACCGACAGAAGACAAAGATACCGACAGAAGAGAAATATCACAACAGAAGAGAAAGATACCGACACAAGAGAAAGATACCGACAGAAGACAAAGATACCGACAGAAGAGAAAGATACCAACAGAAGAGAAAGATACCAACAGAAGAGAAAGATACCGACAGAAGACAAAGATACCGACAGAAGAGAAAGATACCAACAGAAGAGAAAGATACCGACAGAAGAGAAAGATACCGACAGATGACAAAGATACCGACACAAGAGAAAGATACCGACACAAGAGAAAGATACCGACAGAAGAGAAAGATACCGACAGAAGATAAAGATACCGGCAGAAGAGAAAGATACCGACAGAAGAGAAAGATACCGACACAAGAGAAAGATACCGACACAAGAGAAAGATACCGACAGAAGAGAAAGATACCGACAGAAGAGAAAGATACCGACAGAAGAGAAAGATACCGACAGAAGAGAAAGATACCGACAGAAGAGAAAGATACCGACAGAAGAGAAAGATACCGACACAAGAGAAAGATACCGACACAAGAGAAAGATACCGACAGAAGAGAAAGATACCGACACAAGAGAAAGATACCGACAGAAGAGAAAGATACCGACAGAAGAGAAAGATACCGACAGAAGACAAAGATACCGACAGAAGACAAAGATACCGACACAAGAGAAAGATACCGACAGAAGAGAAAGATACCAACAGAAGACAAAGATACCGACACAAGAGAAAGTTACCGACACAAGAGAAAGATACCGACAGAAGAGAAAGATACCGACAGAAGAGAAAAATACCGACAGAAGACAAAGATACCGACACAAGAGAAAGATACCCACAGAAGACAAAGATACCGACAGAAGACAAAGATACCGACACAAGAGAAAGATACCGACACAAGAGAAAGATACCGACAGAAGAGAAAGATACCGACAGAAGAGAAAGATACCGACAGAAGACAAAGATACCGACAGAAGACAAAGATACCGACAGAAGACAAAGATACCGACACAAGAGAAAGATACCGACACAAGAGAAAGATACCGACACAAGAGAAAGATACCGACAGAAGAGAAAAATACCGACAGAAGAGAAAGATACCGACAGAAGAGAAAGATACCAACAGAAGAGAAAGATACCGACAGAAGACAAAGATACCGACAGAAGAGAAAGATACCAACAGAAGAGAAAGATACCGACAGAAGAGAAAGATACTGACAGATGACAAAGATACCGACAGAAGAGAAAGATACCATCAGAAGAGAAAGATACCGACAGAAGAGAAAGATACCGACAGAAGAGAAAGATACCAACAGAAGAGAAAGATACCAACAGAAGAGAAAGATACCAACAGAAGAGAAAGATACCAACAGAAGAGAAAGATACTGACAGATGAGAAAGATACCAACAGAAAAGAAAGATACCGACAGAAGAGAAAGATACCAACAGAAGAGAAAGATACCAACAGAAGATAAAGAACGTTAGTCCCAATGCTTTCGTAATTTTAACACCAGTACAAAAAAAAACACTTCTCCCTTACCGGCCATAGGTGAATCGCAATCAGCAGCTGCCCTCTTCTTGCTGGTCACCATGTCCAGACTCAAGATCTGACAACACTCTCCCACGTCACACTGATCATCTACTGCACATCGCATACCTACCACAGCCTGGTGGATTAGAACAGGAGTTCAGGTGTAGTTATAGCAAATAGGTCAAGATGAAGTAAATGTTAACACTGACACAGATTTCTTAAGTTGGTCCCTTGGCACAAGAATTTAGGTTTTTTTTCAAAACCGAAGCCAACATTGGTATTATTCTAAGCGAAGAACGAGAATCTTACATCAAGTGACCTAGTTGTCCAATGGAGAGATACTTTTATTAAGTAGAAGACTTCAAAACGTAGAGTTTTCCATTAACCTAAATAATGTCAATGCCAGAGGTGACTTATCACAAAAATAATCGCCAATAAATTTAAACTATTGATATTTGAGATTTTGAAATGTTTTTGAATTGTGAGTTGTCTGATATCATGGATGAAATCCCAGTCATGAGAATACCGACAAAAACTGTAGTGACTGAAAAAAGGTCACACCGATGTCATACAGCACTATCTACGTCAGACAAGAAATTCAGTTTGAGATCAATAACAAAACAATAGTATAAAAATAATAAGATGGCTGACTTACATAAGCTCCAGTAGATAAACATGTTAGTGTAAGTAATAGAAACAAATACATTTCTGTGAGTGATGCTCAAAACCGAATGATTGCACAGCAACGCTATTGAATGATTGTACAGCAACGCTATTGAATGATTGTACAGCAACGCTATTGAATGATTGTACAGCAACGCTATTGAATGATTGTACAGCAACGCTATTGAATGATTGCACAGCAACGCTATTGAATGATTGCACAGCAACGCTATTGAATGATTGTACAGCAACGCTATTGAATGATTGTACAGCAACGCTATTGAATGATTGTACAGCAACGCTATTGAATGATTGTACAGCAACGCTATTGAATGATTGTACAGCAACGCTATTGAATGATTGTACAGCAACGCTATTGAATGATTGTACAGCAACGCTATTGAATGATTGTACAGCAACGCTATTGAATGATTGTACAGCAACGCTATAGAATGATTGTAAAGCATAGCTATTGAATGATTGTACAGCAACGCTATTGAATGATTGTACAGCCGAGCTAACAAATGATTGTGCAGCCTCAATAGTTTATCTCAGACTGAATGTCAACGACAAGAACAATGTTGATGGCTGAAAGCTGAATACGGGATGGCGTGACAAAGTAGCGGTTGCCATGAGGTTCATGTTATGATCGAAACTCCGTGTTGATGGTGGATGAAACGATGCAACTTCGGAGTGTGAGACAGGAATAAGTCAATAGATAGATAAAAGGACGTGGTGGAAAACAAGTAATTATTTTTTTTTCCATCAGTCGTAGTTTTACTTATTCTTTGAAAAAATTCCCTCTAAAGCTGTTGACCCTAGGTTGTTATTATAATAGTTGTATATTGTTTTTAGGAAAGATTTACGCCATTATTATAATGCCAATAAGTTATTTTTGTAATACCTATACTCCATTAAAAGGTTTCCAAACCTGGGGTGGTCGCAACTACACGGGATTTTGAGGAGGTGGCGATTGCGAAAATTGATTGTGAGAAAAGCGAAACCATAAAAAGAATGACCGTCACGCCAAAGAAACGAAAAGATTTAAATACGTTGGAATTCTTAAAGATGATCATAAATAGTTTCTATTATTTTACTGAAATTAAATAAATGTAAATGCGCCTAATATTTTATATATCCGCTTTTATTTTAGTTAAAATCTAAGTATTATGATTATAAATTACAGATACATTTAAAGTAGAAATGATGGAACTATTTTAAGCATTTCATCAGAATTTTAAAGATGAAAAACATTCAATAAAATAATTATAATCTAAGAATGACATCGTCATCAAATTTATCGGGAAAATCCAAACATCTGTTATTTTTAGTGCTTTTTAAAAAAAAAAAAAGTGCGTAGATAATATTGCGAAATAAAAATTGATTTTTTTAAAATCTAAGTAAATGCAAAAATGACGTCATAGCGAGAAGAGCCTATTTTAGCCAGAGATCTGATTTTCTTTGATTTTATAACCGCGCGTGACAGAATTGATAAATTATTCTCCCCTTTTTAATAAGTAATATTAATAAATTTAACTGATTACTTTTTAAATTGTTAATAAGATGCACACGGCATGTTTATTTTCAACATGATAAGTTTTTACTTCTTATTCATTCCTAAAATATACTTTTATTAAATTTATAAATAATACTTAACCTTTAAATATACTTTTCATAAGAAAATGCCGTTTAATACAATCAGTGCAGGGGAAACTCCATAGTAAATAGCATTTTCTTATGCCCTTATCCGTCATCCAAAAATAACAAAACATATGAAGTGCAAAAAAAAAAGTATGTGTTTTTGCATATGGAAGGGGGCTGCAATACCGTGGAAGATAAAATTAATTGTTTAAACTCTATTAGGGGTGGGGTTACGATACCTTCAATTTGCCCCAGGCAGCACAAGATACGCCTCAGAATTAAGGAATTAATTTGATAAATATTTTAACCTTCTTATATCAATAAATATCGAGTGTTGGTTGGAGATGGTTTAAGACTTTCTTTAAAGAAAATTTTAGATATTTTTTTTTTAAATTACGAAAAGTAAAGTGGATTTATATTGTTATGATATAAATAAGATACCCAATGCTGTTACAGACGTGAAAAGCGGTTAAGAGATTCTTCTTTAGATGAATGAATTCTTTGCTTTACGATTTCCCGATAATGTAGTAGAGAACAAGGGCATAAGTTTTGTTTATTTTGAATGAAGATTTCAGTAGATCAAATTCCGTTAATATAACACATATAAAAATTGCATATAAAGTTTTAATTGTTATTTAGCAATTTTTACAGACACAAAATTTAATTAAGGGGCACGAAAAATTGTAGCTTAGGCCCAACATCTAATAATTTAAAAACATATGACATCTAAAGTATTTGTCTAGCGTAGATATTAGGCGTCGATGAACTCTGTTACTGACAATATAGATTTAATTAGTGACCATTTAGTTTTGGTAATTTAAGGTCATGTTTAGAGAGAACAAAAATGCAGTTTGGGGGCTTGAAATGGGATAGTGTAAGGGTATAATAAATAACAGAAAAATACTTCTTAAAACTGTTGATGATGTTTGAAACGTAATCGTCATGACATAGATACTTTTTTTTAAACAAGGAGTTGTGTTTTTTTTTTACAATGGCAGGTAGAAATAATGGCAAAGTTCGGGTTACCCTTATCTCGATAAATCGTGTGATATTTTATAGTTAACTTATAAGACCTGATGTATATTATATATATTTTTTTAAATTTCTTAATAGATATTTTTCTCAACTAGCAATTGGTCACACATTGCGTTTCACGTTCGGTAACTCTATATGTAATGCAATTTTTTTTTTATACTGTTCATTTGGGTCAAATTTTTTAAAAGCATTGTTTATTCTTGCTGTAGAGTAGTTATGGCTTCTGCAAACCTGGGTGGGGGAAGAAATTGCCCCCCCCCCTTTTTTTTCACAAGGCCACGAAAAAACTTCAGATTGCTGAAAATGGCGCCACTTGATGAAGAGACATAAGGAACCACCCTAATAAGACACCCACTGCACCTGAAATGTTTCTTATGGCCATTCTAGTCAGGCGCCCTCAACACCACACATCTTTCTTATGGCCATCCTAGTCAGACGCCCTCAGCACCACACATCTTTCTTATGGCCATAATAGTCAGACGACCTCTGCACCACACATCTTTCTTATGCGTCAGACGCCCTCTGCAATACACATCTTTCTTATGGCCATCCTAGTCAGACACCCTCTGCACCACACATCTTTCTTATGGCCATCCTAGTCAGACGCCCTCTGCACCACACATCTTTTTTATGGCCATCCTAGTCAGACGCCCTCTGCACCTTACATCTTTCTTATAGCCATCCTAGTCAGACGCCCTCTGCACCTCACATCTTTCTAATAGCCATCCTAGTCAGACGCCCCTTCCGTCCGAATTCTTTCCTATGCCACTGCACTTTTGACAAAAGTAATGCAGGTGTTGTGAAGCTTTGGTCACGGTGTCCGAAATTCCCCTAAACAAATCAATGCACGTGTTGTGATACTTCGGTCACAAAGTCTTAATTTCCCACAAAAAAAAAATAATGCAGGTGTTGTGAGGCTTTGGTCAAGGTGCCTGAATTATTCTTAACACAGAAACACAGGTGTTGTGAGGCTTTGGTCAAGGTGATTGAATTATTCCTAAACACAGAAACGCAGGTGTTGTGAGGCTTTGGTCAAGTTGCCTGAATTATTCCTAAACACAGAAACACAGGTGTTGTGAGGCTTTGGTCAAGGTGCCTGAATTATTCCTAAACACAGAAACGCAGGTGTTGTGAGGCTTTGGTCAAGGTGCCTGAATTATTCCTAAACACAGAAACGCAGGTGTTGTGAGGCTTTGGTCAAGGTGCCTTAATTATTCCCAAACACAGTAACGCAGATGTTGTGATGCTTGAGTCACGGTGTCTGACAGTAACGCAGGTCTGGTGTTCACGTTCAGTTAAAATCTTATCTGGAAAGGAAGAGCTTATCTTAGGATGACCTTGACCTTTGAAATGAGCCAATCGGAGACTCTAAATTAAAGGCAATATTTGTAATTACCACCGGCCTTCGACATACTTGTTGGGTTATATCGAATGTTGGGGTATTTTGACTGTTGGGGTAAATGGACTGTTGGGGTACATCGAGTGTTGAGGTATATTGACTTTTGGGGTATATTGACTGTTGGGGGATTTGGACATAGCTCATCAGCTGTTAAAATAAATTGACACAGCGCGTTAACTTTTGGGCATATAGGAACCATGTTTTGCCTTGAAGTTCACTTTTTTAGCACGCAAACACTATCACACAAACACTATCACACAAACACTACCACACAAACACTACCACATAAAAACACTATCACACAAACACTATCACACAAACACTATCACATAAACACTAGCACACAAACATTATCACACAAACACTAGCACACAAACACTACCACACAAACACTACCACACAAACACTACCACACAAACACTACCACACACACACTACCACACAAACACTATCACACAAACACTACCACACAAACACTACCACACAAACACTACCACACAAACACACTACCACACAAACACTACCACACAAACACTACCACACAAACACTACCACACAAACACTAGCACACAAACACTAGCACACAAACACTATCACACAAACACTAGCACACAAACACTACCACACAAACACTACCACACAAACACTACCACACAAACACTACCACACAAACACTACCACACAAACACTACCACACAAACACTACCACACAAACACTACCACACAAACACTACCACAGTCTGGACACGATGGACGGCTCGGTGGTGCTAAAATACAACACATGCTCGGTGTTCACAACTGCAGTAGCCGTTATACTTGTCAGCTGGAGAACAACGACTTCCTTCAAGCTGGTAACTTTGACAATATCCAAAAGTACCTGTCGGTCAATAAATAAAGTAGGTGAGGGCGCCTGTCAGTAAATACGTGTAGTAGGTCAGGGTACCTGTCGGTCAATAAATGAAGTAGGTGAGGGCGCCTGTCAGTAACTACGTGTAGTAGGTCAGGGTACCTGTCGGTCAATAACTGAAGTAGGTGAGGGCGCCTGTCAGTAACTACGTGTAGTAGGTCAGGGTACCTGTCGGTCAATAAATGAAGTAGGTGAGGGCGCCTGTCAGTAAATACGTGTAGTAGGTCAGGGTACCTGTCGTCAATAAATGAAGTAGGTGAGGGCAACTGTCAGTAAATACGTGTAGTAGGTCAGGGTTCCTGTCGGTCAATAAATGAAGGAGGGGAGGGCGCCTGTCAGTAACTACGTGTAGTAGGTCAGGGAATCTGACGGTCAATAAATGAAGTAGGGTAGGGCGCCTGTCAGTAACAGTAAATACGTGTAGTAGGTCAGGGTACCTGTCGTCAATAAATGAAGTAGGTGAGAGCAACTGTCAGTAAATACGTGTAGTAGGTCAGGGTTCCTGTCGGTCAATAAATGAAGTAGGTGAGGGCGCCTGTCAGTAACTACGTGTAGTAGGTCAGGGTATCTGTCGGTCAATAAATGAAGTAGGTGAGGGCGCCTGTCAGTAACTACGTGTAGTAGGTCAGGGTACCTGTCGGTCAATAAATGAAGTAGGTGACGGCGCCTGTCAGTAACTACGTGTAGTAGGTCAGGACGGTGAAGCTGGTCAAAGTCGGTGTTGACATACAAAACTTAAGACACAAATAAGATTGGTGAGAAAAAATGAAATTAAATTAAAAGAAGTGGGATTCATCTGAATGTTATAAATCTTCATCAACAAAATTTAAAAAAACAAAACATACAGAATATGTTTAATCTTAGCAAATATTTAAGACTGTCATTCGACATTCACCTAAATCCTATGATATCTGTTATATATTCACATAAATCGTATGGAAATCAATATATATTCATATAAATCCTGTGGCAATCAATCTACATTCACTTAAATCCTATAGAATGTATTCTATATTCATAAAAATCCAATGACAGACACTATATATTCACATAAATCACCTGTCAGACTTTCTATTGTATTCTTCTTCTGGCAACAACAAATGAGATCTCTAAAGTATTTTTTTAACGGTGCTCTGTTACTTGTATTTTTATTTGTTTTGTTCGCTGAAGAAGGCTCTAAGCCAAGTCCTATTTTCCTGTCTTTTGTTTCAAGCTTCAACAGACATTGTTTGACTATTTCATTCACATAGCTTGAATGCAGTCCTTCAACTATTATCTTTTATTGACAGACATTCTATATTCACATGATCCCCTATTCTGTGAAGGTCCGAAGACTTGAATGGAAAAACGTTGAGGTGATCTTGAAAATAAGTCACTGACATAGATATATTAGAGATACACACTTAGAAATCCATGTGTTCCCAATGTTCTAACATCTAAGGTGAAACTAATACTTCAAGGAACGAAGCCAAAAATGAATTTATACTAGAAGGAACTAGGCGTAGAAGGAACTAAGCCTAGGAGGAACTAAGCCCAGAAGAAACTAAGCCTACAAGGAACTAAGCCTACAAGGAACTAAGCCTACAAGGAACTAAGCCTAGAAGGAACTAAGCCTAGAAGGAACTAAGCCTACAAGGAACTAAGCCTACAAGGAACTAAGCCTAAAATGTACTAAGCCTACAAGGAACTAAGCCTACAAGGAACTAAGCCTACAAGGAACTAAGCCTACAAGGAACTAAGCCTACAAGGAACTAAGCCTACAAGGAACTAAGCCTAGAAGGAACTAAGCCTACATGAACTAAGCCTGCAATGAACTAAGCCTACAATGAACTAAGCCTACAAGGAACTAAGCCTACAAGGAACTAAGCCTACAAGGAACTAAGCCTACAAGGAACTAAGCCTACAAGGAACTAAGCCTACAAGGAACTAAGCCTACAAGGAACTAAACTCACTGACTAAAACATCACGAATGAATCTTAACTTTTAATTTGTAGAGATTCATCTAAAAGTTATAGAATTCGATCATTTTTCAGCTTTCGTTTTCTTATCTGCTTTGCCTGATAACCTTGTGTTTTTTATACCACCATGAAGTACAGCTGTGACATGGATTTTTGTGGACATCGGTGCAGTGAACAAAAACAATTCCATCTCCGCCATTTTGGGAAAAAAAATTGATTGGCCATCTTGTCAACAAATGGCAAGATCCAAACAACCACTCAAGACAAAGCGGCCGCAGACAAGAAGAGTGCTCTCGATCTTGGACAGGAAAAAAACGAAAATTCCGTTGAAAAAAAAATCCAAGACGCTGTTCTTAGCGCACAATTACGCGCCAAATGTTTTACTACAGACTAATTTTAAGGAACAACAGAAAGCTCAAACAAGCATTTCCAGGACTGAAAAAAATATGTACGATGAATGAAAAAAAAAATCAATTTATTTATTTGGATCAATAAAAAAATATTATCTTATCTACATGTTATAAAGATTCACCTTAAAATTATAGAGATACATATAAAAGGTATAGTGATTCATCTACGAGTTATAAAGATTCATTTAAAAATTACAGAGCTTTATCTACAAGTTATAGAACTTTATCTGCTTGCAACCTGTTGCGTACTGTAGTGTTGTAGTCATCCAATCAAGTTGTCTTTTCTTGCTCATCATAACGTGCTCAATCAGGATCGCGCAACATTCCCCTTCGCCACACTCGCAGTTCTCTGAGCATGTGACCCCTGGCGCCGCCTGGAGGCAACATTCCCCTTCGCCACACTCGCAGTTCTCTGAGCATATGGCCCCTGGCGCCGCCTGGAGGCAACATTCCCCTTCGCCACACTCGCAGTTCTCTGAGCATGTGACCCCTGGCGCCGCCTGGAGACAGTGAATGACAAGGTGATGTTTTCTTTAACAAGGTGAAACGTGGCCAGATTTACTTCACGCATAAGACTTTATTTTATAAACAAACGCCACACATGAGACTTTAATCTATTAATAAACTCACAAATGTGACAGTGACAGCTCCAGCCACCGTGACAAGCAAAGGCATCCAGTACATTTTCTCTACGTCCGTCTTCAGCTGTCTTTTAACTGTCTTTAAGGCGTAATGGTCAAGTAGATTTCCTTATGCTCTTTGGTTTCCTTGTTTTAATCATGTTAAACACGGTACGTTGTCAAGGTTTTTTTAGTTGTAATTGTATGATTATAATGATTATTGCTTGTTTTTAGTTTGGTTTCTTTGCTACAGATCTCACTAGGTACATTTATGGTGGTTACAAATGCTTTGAGAGTGTGGTATGTATCTGGCAAGGATAGTAAACACATTATCTTTAGTATATCGTCCTTCGTTTGGTAAAAGTTGATATTGATGAGACCACTCAAGATTGTTACAATAATCTTAAAATAGTGGATATTGCTGATAGCACTCACAATAGTTACAATAATCTTACAAAAGTTAATATTGCTGAGAACACTCACAATAGTTACAGTAATCTTACAAAAGTAGATATTGCTAAGAGCACTCACGATATTTACAATAATCTTACAAAAGTGGATATTGCTGAGAGCACCCAAGATTGTTACAATAATCCGACGAAAGTGGGTACTGCTGAGAGCACTCAAAATGTTACAATAATCTTACAAAAGACACGTGGATGACGAAAGTTACATCGTAGGTTAAATATTAAACGTATAGAAACTTACCCCAGGTCAGTGGGGACATAAGAAAACGCCTGTGTATTTGGATATGTGCCGTCTCTTGGTTAGACTAATGTAGGACAGAGCAGCGTCACCACACCACAAGTATAGACTCAAGTATTTAAAGCACAAAATATATGTTGACAGTTAAATAGATTGTCAACAACATCAATCATTCTAAATACATGCATCAAATAGATTGTCAACAACATCAATCATTCTAAATACATGCATCTAATAGATTGTCAACAACATCACTCATTCTAAATACCAAAATGTGTCTAAAACTCCCAATGTGTCAGATACCTGTCACCGTTGAAAGGTGAGTTATAGTTTTGTTTGATTCTGTTTTTACTATCGTCTGTTCGCTGGTGGGGGCTTTGTGCCGACACGTTCGTTGTTTTGTTGCGTTCTTCTTTTCAGGTTCTCCCATACATTGTTTTGATCATTACATTTTTCTAACCTGATTGCAGTATCCGCCCCCCCCCCCATTGCCATTTCACCTTTGACACTCTTCACACCCCACAATGCGACTCACAGTAAAAAAAAAAAAACAACACTTGATCTTTAACTACGGGGTTGCCTCACCGCCCAAACCCCATTTCATCTCATGTGAGAATTATGAGAAACTGGTGTTGAGAAGGTTGAGAGAGGGGGGAGTTGGTAGGGCGCGGGGCCCTTTGTAGATGGCTAAGCTAGGCTTAGAAGTACATTCCGTCAGGCTGTAAGAGTAGATGGCTAGCGATGCTTAGAAGTACATTCTATCAGGGTATAAGCGTAGATGCCTAGGTAGACTTAGAAGTACATTCCATCAAGCTGTAAGAGTAGATGGCTAACTAGGCTTAGAAGTACATTCTATCAGGGTATAAGCGTAGATGCATAGTAACGCATGTGTTGTGTTCAAATTCGGTTAAAATCCTATCTGGAAAATAAGAGCTTATCTTAGAATATCCTTGATCTTAGAAATAAGCCAATCGGAGACTCTAAATTAAAGGAAATATTTGAAATTACCAGAGGCCTACATGGCTCTTTGTATCAACAGGGCAATCACGTGTTGACTGTACAATGCCGTCAGATGTTGATTGTAATCTCACCGACATGTGTGAGCTCCATTAGCTACAAAAACAATTGGTCGTATTGACATAGGTCATCAACTGTTGGGGTATATTGACTGTTGAAGACAATCAGCCTTTGAAGTATATTGATACAGTGCATAAGCGTTTGAGCTATAGAAGTCATGTTTTTTTCTTAAAGTTTATGTTTTATGGATGAACACAAAAATATGTCATACGGAGGGGGCCATTTTGAAGCAATGCGCCTAAATTATGAAACAGTTTGCCTCAATCTTTGAGGGATATTAAACGTGATTAAAATAATCCTTTAAGAAACATTTAGGAGCGTGTTTCTTTAAATAGAGCTATGATGTCAAAGCTCTGTACGCATGATAAAATCTAAAGTAGCAAGGACACAAGCGCTATACAAGTAATCATTCAATCATCGTCACAAACACAAGCACACATTTACAAAACAATTTGAACAGTTTTGGGATAAGTAATTTTTTCAGGAATTTCCTTTAATTATGATAATAATCTTTATCATTCGATGGTCATTTCTCACACTTGGCGAACCAGACATAACCAGGTCTGCCGAAGGTACGTTTGGCCAGGTGTGGGGTAGTGGACGTTGGTCCTTCTGTGGTCGGCTCGGTGGTGGAGGTGATAGGGTACTCATGCTGCACACACCGAGTCCCGGGCTCACAACTGCAGTAGCCGTTAATCTTGTCAAATGGATTACAAGAACTTCCTTCAAGCTGGTATCTTTGACAACTTCCAAGTGTGCCTGTCAGGAAATAAATGAAGTAGGTTATGGTAACTGTCAGTAAATGGATAAAGTAGGTCAATGGATCTGTCAGTGAATGGATGGTGAAGCTGGTCAAAGCCGGTGTTTACATACAAAAATCAACTCCGGCACAACTGTTAAAAATTGGCGTAAGACTAAAATGAAATGTCTTTCCACAGCAATGATATCCAAATTAACAAATATATGGTTGATGAAAAAATTAAAGGAAATAAGAAGAAGAGGAATTTTTCATTATTTTTTTTTCATTTTACCAAATATTGAAAACATCTCGAAAGGGAAATCCTATACATATTAATGATTTTAAAAACTAATGATTAAAGTTATAAACCTAAGCCCATCAAAAATGGACTTGTAGTTGATAGCTGAGCCCATCCAACAATGGTCTGGTAGTTGAAAGCTAGGCCCATCCAACAATGGTCTGGTAGTTGAAAGCTAAGCTCATCCAACAATGGTCTGGTAGTTGATAGCTAAGCTTATCTAACAATGGTCTGGTAGTTGAAAGCTAGGCCCGTCCAAAAATGGTCTGGTAGTTAAAAGCTAAGCCCATCCAACAATGGTCTGGTAGTTGAAAGCTAAGCCCATCCAACAATGGTCTGGTAGTTGAAAGCTAAGCCCATCCCACAATGGTCTGGTAGTTCAAAGCTAGGCCCATACAACAATCGTCTGGTAGTTGAAAGCTAAGCCCACCCAACAATGGTTTGGTAGTTGAAAGCTAAGCCCATCCAACAATGGTCTGGTAGTTGAAAGCTAGGCCCATCAAACAATGGTCTGGTAGTTCAAAGCTAAGACCATCCAACAATGGTCTCGTAGTTAAAAGCTAAGCCCATCCAACAATGGTCTGGTAGTTGAATGCTAAGCCCAGCCAAGCATCTTAACCGTTCAGTAATATATCTTCATCGAAAAGTTATAGAGATGCATCTAAAAGTTATAGAGATTCATCTAAAAGTTATAGAGATTCATCTTAAAGTTATAGAGATTCATCTAAAAGTACTAAAGACCTCCATCTAAAAGTCTTAGAGATCCATCTTAAAGTTATAGAGATTCATCTTAAAGTTATAGAGATTCATCTAAAAGTTCTAAAGAGATCCATCTAAAAGTCTTAGAGATCCATCTAAAAGTCATAGAGATTCGTCTATAAGTTATAGAAGTTCATCCACAAGTTATAGTACTTTATCTACTTGCCTCTTGTTGGGTAAGGTGGTGTCGTGGTCATCCAATCTAGTTGTCTTTTCTTGCTCATGATCATGTACTCACTCAGGATCTGGCAACATTCCCCTTGACCACATTGGACGTTGTTTGAACATGTGGCCCCTACAGCTGCCTGTCAGCGAATGACAAGTTTATAAAAAAATATTATGTTTATAACACAGTTTATGTAAATTTGAAGATATCTTACCTGTAGTTACTAAAATCACACAACCAATTATACTCCTAAATTAACATGTTAAAAATCAAAGGGATCACATTTGTGTTATTTCTTCTTTTAAATCAGTGTTATGAAGAAGTGGAAGCCACAACACCAGTATTCTATTTACAAACACCACACATGAGACTTTAATTTATTAACAAACTCACATAAGTGACAGTGACAGCTGCAGCCACCGTGAGAAGCAAAGGCATCCAGTACATTTTACCTACGTCTGTCTTCAGCTGTCTTTAAACTGTCTTTAAACTGAAATGGTCAAATAGACTTTCTTATCTTCTTATCAGTGATTTATTTTTTTACCCCTGTTATAGACGGTACATGGGAAACGATTTTTTGTTGTAAGTTTGTGATTATAATGATTATTGTTTATTTTTAATTTGGTTCTTTGGTGAATACATCAGTAGCAACATTGTGATGGTTTAAGAAATGGATGAGTGTGATCACTAGGTACGATTATGGTGGTGAAATGAATGTTATGAGAGTGTGATCTGTATCTGGCTAGGATAATAAAAACTTTATCTGTAGGAAATCGTCATTCCATAGGTCAAAAGTAGATATTGCTTGAGAACACTCTATTATCTCACAAAAGTAGATATTTCTCAGAGCACTTCAGAATGTAACAATAATCTTACAAAAGTAGATATTGCTGAGAGCACTCAAGATTGTTAGTATAATCTTACAATTTCGATACTTCTTATAGCACTGACGATTGTTACAATAATCTTACAAAAATAAATAATGCTGAGAGCGCTCAAGTTTGTCACAAAATGTTACAAAAGGGAAAAGTGCTGAGAGCACTTAAGATTGTTAGGATATGTTACAAAAGGGAAAAGTGCTGAGAGCACTTAAGATTGTTAGAATATGTTACAAAAGGGAAAAGTGCTGAGAGCACTAAAGATTGTTACAATATGTTACAAAAGGGAAAAGTGCTGACTGAGAGCACTTAAGATTGTTAGAATATGTTACGAAAGGGGATAGTGCTGAGAGCACTTAAGATTGTTACAATATGTTACAAAAGGGAATAGTGCTAAGAGCACTTAAGATTGTTACAATATGTTACAAAAGTTGATAGTGCTGAGAGCACTCAAGATTGTTACAATATGTTACAAAAGTGGAAAGTGCTGAGAGCACTCAAGATTGTTACAATAAATTTTTAAAGGGGATAGTGCTGAGAGCACTCAAGATTGTTACAATATGTTACAAAAGACACGTCAGATGATGAAAGTTACACCTTAGGTTCAATATTAAATGTATTGAAACTTACCCCAGTTCTGTGTGAGCAAAGAAAACTTCTGTTTATTTGGATATTAGCAGTCTAGTGTTGAGACTAATGTAGGATAGAGCAGAGCCACTACACAACACATGAATGGTCTCAGTTCCCACTGGAGCATTTACTGTACTCGATATATACTGGCAATTAAATGGACTGTCAACAAAATCAATAATTCTAAATACATCCATCTAGCTAGACCTCTACATGTGTCACAGACACACCCTCTCCTATTTGACCGCTAAGTGTTCTTTTTATTTAATTCTGTTTTCACTGTTGCCTGATCGCTTGTGACGGCTTCCTGCCGACACGTTCATTGTTTCCTTGCGTTCTTTTTTTTTGACAGGTTTTCCCAATACTTTGTTTCGCCCATAACATTTTTAGCCTGATTGCAATCCGTCCAACTCTTTACTATTTCACTTTTGAAAGTCTTCACACCTCGCTATTCGCCACCCAATCGAAAACTTACTATTTGACCACGTGGTTGCCTCGCCTCCCCACCTGTCCCACCCTCTTTTCATCTTCTGTGGTCTACAATAACCGGGACAGCTTGGCTCAAAGATCACAGTTGGCACATGGTGTCATTACTTAGCTCTACCTGCTGGTCATAGGCAACCCGATGGTCTAACCTAGCTGTTTTTATTTGAAGATGTGGAGGTCCAGTTTTTGGAGGAGGTTACAAGGCCAGGCAAGCTGTCCACAGGAGAGGTCGGGTATGAAGATGGTGCCGGAGACGAAACCTATTTGTTAATGGCCAGTCAGACCAAACTGACTTCACTAACTGAAAATATTTAAAACAGCTAGCTAAATATGGCCAGTCAGACCAAACTGACTTCGCTAACGCAAAATATTTAAAACAGCTAGCTAAATATGGCCAGTCAGACCAAACTGACTTCGCTAACTCAAAATATTTAAAACAGCTAGCTAAATATGGCCAGTCAGACCAAACTGACTTCGCTAACTCAAAATATTTAAAACAGCTAGCTAAATATGGCCAGTCAGACCAAACTGACTTCGCTAACTCAAAATATTTAAAACAGCTCGTGAAATATGGCCAGTCAGACCAAACTGACTTCGCTAACTCAAAATATTTAAAACAGCTAGCTAAATATGGCCAGTCAGACCAAACTGACTTCGCTAACTGAAAATATTTAAAACAGCTAGTGCGATATGGCCAGTCAGACCAAACTGACTTCGCTAACTCAAAATATTTAAAACAGCTAGCTAAACATGGTCAGTCAGACCAAACTGACTTCGCTAACTCAAAATATTTAAAACAGCTAGTTAAATATGGCCAGTCAGACCAAACTGACTTCGCTAACTCAAAATATTTAAAACAGCTAGCTAAATATGGTCAGTCAGACCAAACTTACTTCGCTAACTCAAAATATTTAAAACAGCTCGTGAAATATGGCCAGTCAGACAAAACTGACTTCGCTAACTCAAAATATTTAAAACAGCTAGCTAAATATGGCCAGTCAGACAAAACTGACTTCGCTAACTCAAAGTATTTAAAACAGCTAGTGAAATATGGCCAGTCAGACCAAACTGACTTCGCTAACTCAAAATATTTAAAACAGCTCGTGAAATATGGCCAGTCAGAC
>CAXITT010000548.1:258774-287843 GCA_964033795.1 Lymnaea stagnalis
TATTTAAAACAGCTCGTGAAATATGGCCAGTCAGACCAAACTGACTTCGCTAACTCAAAATATTTAAAACAGCTAGCTAAATATGGCCAGTCAGACCAAACTGACTTCGCTAACTGAAAATATTTAAAACAGCTAGTGAGATATGGCCAGTCAGACCAAACTGACTTCGCTAACCCAAAATATTTAAAACAGCTAGTGAAATATGGCCAGTCAGACCAAACTGACTTCGCTAACTCAAAATATTTAAAACAGCTAGCTAAACATGGTCAGTCAGACCAAACTGACTTCGCTAACTCAAAATATTTAAAACAGCTAGCTAAATATGGTCAGTCAGACCAAACTTACTTCGCTAACTCAAAATATTTAAAACAGCTAGCTAAATATGGCCAGTCAGACCAAACTGACTTCGCTAACTCAAAATATTTAAAACAGCTAGCTAAATATGGTCAGTTAGACCAAACTTACTTCGCTAACTCAACATATTTAAAACAGCTAGCTAAATATGGCCAGTCAGACCAAACTGACTTCGCTAACTCAAAATATTTAAAACAGCTAGTGAAATATGGCCAGTCAGACTAAACTGACTTCGCTAACTCAAAATATTTAAAACAGCTAGCTAAATATGGCCAGTCAGACCAAACTGACTTCGCTAACTCAAAATATTTAAAACAGCTAGTGAAATATGGCCAGTCAGACAAAACTGACTTCGCTAACTCAAAATATTTAAAACAGCTAGCTAAATATGGCCAGTCAGACCAAACTGACTTCGCTAACTCAAAATATTTAAAACAGCTAGCTAAATATGGCCAGTCAGACCAAACTGACTTCGCTAACTCAAAATATTTAAAACAGCTCGTGAAATATGGCCAGTCAGACCAAACTGACTTCGCTAACTCAAAATATTTAAAACAGCTAGCTAAATATGGCCAGTCAGACAAAACTGACTTCGCTAACTGAAAATATTTAAAACAGCTAGTGCGATATGGCCAGTCAGACCAAACTGACTTCGCTAACCCAAAATATTTAAAACAGCTAGTGAAATATGGCCAGTCAGACCAAACTGACTTCGCTAACTCAAAATATTTAAAACAGCTAGCTAAATATGGCCAGTCAGACTAAACTGACTTCGCTAACTCAAAATATTTAAAACAGCTAGTGAAATATGGCCAGTCAGACAAAACTGACTTCGCTAACTCAAAATATTTAAAACAGCTCGTGAAATATGGCCAGTCAGACCAAACTGACTTCGCTAACTGAAAATATTTAAAACAGCTAGTGAGATATGGCCAGTCAGACCAAACTGACTTCGCTAACCCAAAATATTTAAAACAGCTAGTGAAATATGGCCAGTCAGACAAAACTGACTTCGCTAACTCAAAGTATTTAAAACAGCTAGTGAAATATGGCCAGTCAGACCAAACTGACTTCGCTAACTCAAAATATTTAAAACAGCTCGTGAAATATGGCCAGTCAGACAAAACTGACTTCGCTAACTCAAAATATTTAAAACAGCTAGCTAAATATGGCCAGTCAGACAAAACTGACTTCGCTAACTCAAAGTATTTAAAACAGCTAGTGAAATATGGCCAGTCAGACCAAACTGACTTCGCTAACTCAAAATATTTAAAACAGCTCGTGAAATATGGCCAGTCAGACCAAACTGACTTCGCTAACTCGAAATATTTAAAACAGCTAGTGAAATATGGCCAGTCAGACCAAACTGATTTCGCTAACTCAAAATATTTAAAACAGCTCGTGAAATATGGCCAGTCAGACCAAACTGACTTCGCTAACTGAAAATATTTAAAACAGCTAGTGAGATATGGCCAGTCAGACCAAACTGACTTCGCTAACCCAAAATATTTAAAACAGCTAGTGAAATATGGCCAGTCAGACCAAACTGACTTCGCTAACTCAAAATATTTAAAACAGCTAGCTAAATATGGCCAGTCAGACCAAACTGACTTCGCTAACTGAAAATATTTAAAACAGCTAGTGAGATATGGCCAGTCAGACCAAACTGACTTCGCTAACCCAAAATATTTAAAACAGCTAGTGAAATATGGCCTGTCAGACCAAACTGACATCGCTAACTCAAAATATTTAAAACAGCTAGTGAAATATGGCCAGTCAGACCAAACTGACTTCGCTAACTCAAAATATTTAAAACAGCTAGCTAAATATGGCCAGTCAGACCAAACTGACTTCGCTAACTCAAAATATTTAAAACAGCTAGCTAAATATGGCCAGTCAGACCAAAATCACTTCGCTAACCCAAAATATTTAAAACAGTTAGGGAACTATGACTAGGGCTGACTCAAGGTACCGACAGTTGGGACACTTGCCAGTGGTTCCTATTGCCTAGGGTGCCATCAATAATCTTGTAAAAATTGAATAGGAAAAAGCATTTCTCGTGGTCGTAATTAAATTAAAATAAAAAGTGATTTATAAAAAAAAGATTAGCTAAACTACAGGCTAGGAAAAAGAAATTTCATTAGTAGGCTAATTGATAATACTGTCCAAAATACAAGTTCACAAAAACATTATCATTATTCATTGTTTGTTTACAACCAAGGTAATTAACTTATTTCCTAGCCCCTTGTTTTTTCCTCGCAAATTTTAATGATAGTACTTAAAAGGGACGCCAAAGTTAAGCTTGTCCGAGGCGAAATAAACCGTGGTGTCGGTCCTTACTATAGACGTTCAGACCAAAATCAGATCGCGAACTCAAATTATTTCAAGCAGCTAGGGAACAATGGCAAGATTTTTACTAAAAAAAATTACTTAGAGAGTCACGATATTAAATCGCAAACATTTTCTTTGAGAGTCACGCATTGACTACAAGTTGTCTGTTCTCTGTCACAACATTTTCTCGGATTCCTTCCCTTCCTGTCTAACCGAACTTTTTTCTGTCTATTCACCCCTTCGACAGCTTTGCTCCTCTGCAGACACGCGTATTCTGTCCGTTCCCAAGACACACACTAAAACATATGGTGAACGATTTTTTTTCTTTCTGCGCCCCCAAACAATGGAATTCTTTGCCACTACACATCCACAATATACCAACCACCCAGACCTTCAAAACTGCACTCAAAACACATCTTTTTAAATTATACTACCCTGAAAGATTCCCCTGCTCTGACCGATAAACGATCCTACTGGCTGCCGTCCATGGTTTACCATATAAAAGTTCTGGGGTGGGGAGGGTGAACATACATTTGTTTTGGTTACACGCTGTCCTTTATTTCCTAAATGTATTTGATTTTAATGTCATGATTATGTCTTATTTGCTAATATTTTAATGTTCAGCGCGGTGAGCCAAGCCCTAGGCTGGAGTACCGCACTATATAAGACCACTAATTATTATTATTATTATCTCAAACTGTAAACTTTTACTATGTTTGGCACGATCTCTACTTGTAAACATTAACCCTGAGAGTAACTGTCTCTACTTGTAAACATTTGCCTTGACAGTCACTGTCTCTACTTTTAAACATTTAGCGTGCATCAAACTTGATCCTCCAGAACAACACTGTTGAGTTTCTTGATGAACGTTTGATCAATTTCTTCTCAGTTTACTCATTTAGAAGACATACTCTAATTATACGTCATCAAATAAAGATCTAGGATGTTATTGCAGACATTTCAGCTCACCTTTACAATACATATGACGATGAATTTAAAATGTCCATTTATTATTTATAACAAATCTACATTGACATCATATAGTTGGAAGAAATTGACTTTATAGTTAACATTTCTCGATATCCGCACGGAAACTTCTAGGACTTCATGTAACTCATCAAAGATCATGATTTCAGCTGCCATCAGGGATCATGATTTCAGCTGCCATCAGGAATCATGATTTCAGCTGCCATCAGAGATCATGATTTCAGCTGCCATCAGGGATCATGATTTCAGCTGCCATAAGGGATCATGATTTCAGCTTTCATTAGGGATCATGATTTCAGCTGCCATCAGAGATCATGATTTCGGCTGCCATCAGGGATCATGATTTTTTCTGAAAGAGAGCCGACACAGATGCACCACACATACGGCACAGATGCGACGCAGATACGACATAGATATGACACAGACACGACACAGATACGATGTTCAAATTCCGACAGCATATTCAATGTCATTACAGACAGTGCTGGGTATTAGACAAAGAGATTTTCATTAGTTTCTTCAGATAACCTTGTTTTGAGATTGCGCTACGATGACGGTGTTAATTGTTCTCTCTGTATACCACCTAAGCCAACCAGTGGTTCTAAAACGTTCACTGGCAAAAAACCCCTTAAAGCAATAAAATCCTACCATGCGCCACTCCCCCCTTCACCGCCCCCCAACTGTATTTTCCCATTATAAGTAATGTTATAGACTTATGCAGGCTGTCATTGGAAGATACATTAGCCTTTTACATACAGTTGCATTATTATTTAACAAGTGTTTTGGAGATTTCACGTCGCTGCTGGTCAACTTTACTGGTCAACTTTACTGTCAACTTTACTGTTCAACTTTACTGGTCAGCTTTGCTGGTCAACTTTGTGGTTCAACTTTACTGGTCAACTTTAATGGATAACTTTACTGGTCAACTTTGCTGGTCAACTTTACTTGTCAACTTTACTGGTCAACTTAACCCGTCGACTTTACTGGTCAACTTGACTGGTCAACGTTACTGGTCAACTTTGTGAGTCAACTTTACTGGTTAACTTTACTGATCAGCTTTACTGGTCTACTTTACTGGTCAACTAAACTGGTCAACCGGTCTTAATTCTTTAGGTGGGTTTGGTAAAAAAATAGCATTTGTTTTAGTAGAAACTGCTTCCATAATGTCCATGGGTAGCGAAAATAAAAATTAAAGAAGAAAAGTCACAGGAAATAAGTCACAGGAAATAAGTCACAGGAAATAAGTCACAGGAAATAAGTCACAGGGAATAAGTCACAGGAAATAAGTCACAGGGAATAAGTCACAGGAAATAAGTCACAGGAAATAAGTCACAGGGAATAAGTCACAGGAAATAAGTCACAGGGAATAAGTCACAGGAAATAAGTCACAGGGAATAAGTCACAGGGAATAAGTCACAGGGAATAAGTCACAGGGAAACAGGTCATAAGAAAATAGTCACAGCAATAAAAGGTCACAGAAAAAGTCCCATGGAAAGACGAGCGGTGGAATATCATTAAAAAATCCTGACGAGATGGGGGTACATATTAATGTGTATAGTATATCTTTCAGTCTGACCACACTCCCTTGCTGACAACAATGAGTTTAGCATGATTATAGGTATGTGATTGCACAACTGCTTGACCTTGGTAAAGTCTGACAAGATTATGGAACAAAATATTTGTTTATGTTCTTTTGGGGAAGGAAACACCTGTACACTCTTTTGGATAAGGTAACATATTTATAATCTTTTGGCTAAGGAAACACCTCTTTACTCTTTTGGCTAAGGAAATATCTCTACACTCTTTCGGCTAAGGAAACACCTCTATACTCTTTTGGCTAAGAAGACACCTCTATACTCTTTTGGCTAAGGAAACACCTCTATACTCTTTTGGCTAAGGAAACACCTCCATATTCTTTTTGCTAAGGAAACACCTCAATACTCTTTTGGCTAAGGAAGCACCTCTATACTCTTTTGGCTAAGGAAATACCTCTATACTCTTTTGGCTAAGGAAACACTTCTATATTATTTTTGCTAAGGAAACACCTCTATACTCTTTTGGCTAAGGTAACACCTTTATAAACTTTTGGCTAAGGAAACTCCTCTATACTCTGTTGGCTAAGGAAATATCTCTACACTCTTTTGGCTAAGGAAACACCTCTATACTCTTTTGGCTAAGAAAACACCTCTATACGCTTTTGGCTAAGGAAACACCTCAATACTCTTTTGGCTAAGGAAACACCTCCATATTCTTTTTGCTAAGGAAACACTTCAATACTCTTTTGGCTAAGGAAACACCTCTATACTCTTTTGGCTAAGGAAATACCTCTATACTCTTTTGGCTAAGGAAACACCTCTATATTCTTTTGGCTAAGGAAACTCCTCTATACTCTTTTGGCTAAGGAAACACCTCTATACTCTTTTGGCTTAGGAAACACCTCTATATTATTTTGGCTAAGGAAACACCTCAATACTCTTTTGGCTAAGGAAACACCTCTATACTCTTTTGGCTAAGGAAACACCTCTATACTCTTTTGGCTAAGGAAACACCTCTATACTCTTTTGGCTCAGGAAACACCTCTATACTCTTTTGGCTAAGGAAACACCTCTACTCTTTTGGCTAAGGAAACACCTCTATACTCTTTTGGATTTGCAGTTCTTCTAAAGATGCGCATTTCTTTTTCTTTATTGTTTAAACATAAGAGTCGTTAGAGGATTTCGAAATATTGCATTCTTTCATTATTTTCTGGTGTTACTGGTGTTACTGATGTTATTGGTGTTACTGATGTTACTGGTGTTACTGGTGTTACTGGTGTTACTTGTGTTATTGGTGTTACTGGTGTTAACATTTTACCAAAAAATACTGCTTGACTTTCTCTTTAGCACATTTCACCTGACTTTAAATACATTGGACAAAAGTTCTGCAATTGATGTTATAAATATAATTTAGGACGTAGCTCTTTTCAGATTATAAACATTTGGGTAAGCCCCTGGAGTCAAGTATTTCTAAAACAGAGTGGCTTGCCCGTGGATGCCACCTACTTACACCCCTTTGGGTTGGTTCCAAAAATCATGTTTGTTGTTTCTAAACTCAATTCCAGTAAGTTGAGCAGGGTTATTTCAAACAGACCCATTAATAGATTTCTTAGAATAGAATGTTTAGCTGTACTCTGAATGATGCCTTTTCTCTCAGTTCACGGTGACGTCATCCGATCCATGTTTACTCAGTCGAATTGTGATAACAACAAATGATATCAAAGTGGAAAGGACATTCACCAACACAATATGCTCATTTTCTCCCCGAAAAAAAACAGTTGTTGTTTTTTTGTTTGTGAATGTACCCAATACAGCGCTTCTTCTATATCTATCGGCAACTCTGATATGACACTCTTTTCCTCTGCCAGAAACCTTGGAGTCACGCTTACAGACACCCTCTCCATGGACAAACATGTCACGAATATCTGCAGATCAGCATACAACGAAATTAGAAAAATCAGCACCATTAGACACCTCCTCTTCTTTGATGCCACAAAAACTCTTGTCTCTTCTCTCATTCTTTCGAAATTTGACTACTGTAACAGTCTTCTCGCAGGAATTCCTCAACACCACATAGACAAACTTCAAAGGGCACAGAACTCAGCATGCAGACTCATTGTTAAATCAAAGAAACACGACCACATTCAACCACACATGCAGCCACTCCACTGGCTTTCAATATCCTCTCGCATCAAGTACAAGTCTGCCAATCTATGCTTCAACTCTTTCACTGACCCTCACTTTCCTGTCTATCTCTCTGAACTGTTGCTTCTTTACATCCCCACAAGACAACTACGCTCTTCCATTGACAATAGAACCCTCTCAGTCCCAAGAACCAAAATTAAGACCATCAGTGAGCGCTCCTTCTACTTCCATGCGCCCACATTCTGGAACCAGCTCACCTTCCACATCCGTCAGTGGGAAACCTCGTCCACTTTCAAAAAGTCCCTTAAAACCCATCTGTTTAGGTCAGCCTATGACCTGTGATGCACCCTCCTTGCCCTGTCTCATTTTCTGTCTCGGGTTGATCCTTTATTTAAGTATATGCCCAAACGTGCCCAAACAAGTGTACTTGTTTTTATAGCCATTTTTATGTTTTAGCTACTGTTTTTATAGCCTTTTCACATTGTATTTACTATTCTAGTGTCTCTGGTTTTCATTTTATTTTAACTTTAGCAGTTTAAATAGTTTACATATTTTTAATAATTGTAAAGCGCTTAGAGCTGTAAGGTAAGGGCTTTACAAAAATGCCTAAATATTAATAATAATAATAATAATATTTATAATAATAATAATAATAATATTAAAAAGAGAAAAAAAAACATGGCTCTGTGTATCAACAAGGCAATCACGTGTTGACTGTACTAATGCCATCAGATGTTGACTGTACTAATACCATCAGATGTTGACTGTACTAATGCCATCAGATGTTGACTGTACTAATGCCATCAGATGTTGACTGTACTAATGCCATCAGATGTTGACTGTACTAATGCCATCAGTTGTTGACTGTACTAATGCCATCAGATGTTGACTGTACTAATGCCATCAGATGTTGACTGTACTAATGCCATCAGATGTTGACTGTACTAATGCCATCAGATGTTGACTGTACTAATGCCATCACATGTTGACTGTACTAATGCCATCACGTGTTGACTGTACTAATGCCGTCACATGTTGATTGTAATCTCACCGTCATGTGTGAGCTCAATTAGCTACAAAAACAATTGGTCATATTGACATAGGTCATGAGCTGTTGGAGTATAAGTGCTGTTGCGGTATAAGTGCTGTTGGGGTATCTTGACATAGATCATCAGCTCTTGAACTATATTGATACAGTGCATTAGCGTTTGAGCTATAGGAGCCATGTTTTGTCCTTGAAGTTTACATTTTATAACACAAATACTAGCACACAAATACTAACACGCAATCACTTATAAACAACCATTAGCACGCAAACATGTATCATTAAAGAACCCGGGCTTTTCATCACAGTCCTTACTGAGGGTTCCCATTGTGGATGGACAGAAAAAGATGTCATACGGAGTGAACTCATTTAAAGCGATGCGCCAAAATTATGAAACAGTTAGCCTCAATCTTTGAGGGATATTAAAAGTGATTAAAATAATCTTTTAAGAGACATTTAGAGACGTGTTTCTTTAAATAGAGTTTATGACGTCAGAGCGCTATTCGCATGTTAAAATCTAAAATAGCAAAGACACAAGCGCTATACAAGTAATCAATCAAGCAATCAATCATCATCGTCACAAACACAAGCACATATTTTCAAAAAAAAATTGAACAGTTTAGGGGTAAATTATTTTTCACGAATTTACTTTAATTCTGATAATAATCTTCATCATCCGATGGTAATTTCTCACACTTGGCGAACCAGATATAACCAGGTCTGCCGAAGGTACGTTTGGCCAGGCGTTGGGTAGTGGACGTTGGTCCTTCTGTGGTCGGCTCGGTGGTGGAGGTGATAGGGAACTCATGCTCCATACACCGAGTCCCAGGCTCACAACTGCAGTAGCCGTTGATCTTGTCTAATGGATTACAAGAACTTCCTTCAAGCTGGTATCTTTGACAACTTCCAAGCGTACCTGTAGGTAAATAAATGAAGTAGGTCAGGGTACATGTCAGTAAATGGATAAAGTAGGTCAGTGGACCTGTCAGCGAATGGATGGTGAAGCTGGTCAAAGCCTGTGTTTACATACTAAGATCAACTCCGGCACAAATGTTAAGAATTGGCGTAAGACTAAAATGAAATGTCTTTCCACAGCAATGGTATCCAAATTAACACAAATATGGCTAATGAAAAAATTAAAGGAAATAAAAGGAAGAGGAACTTTTCATTAATTTTTTTTTTATTTTAACAAATAAAATATCTTGAAAGGGAAATCCTATTCATATTAATGAGTTTAACAATTAATGATTAAAGTTATAAATATAAAATCAAAGCCCATCCAATAAAGGACTTGTAGTTGAAAGCTAAGCTCATCCAACAATGCACTGGTAATTGAAAGCTGAGCCCATCCAACAATGGACTTGTAGTTGATAGCTGAGCCCATTCAACAATGGACTTGTAGTTGAATGCTAGGCACATCCAACAATGGACTTGTAGTTGAAAGCTAGGCACATTCAACAATGGACTTGTAGTTGATAGCTGAGCCCATCCAACAATGGACTTGTAGTTGAAAGCTAGGCACATCCAACAATGGACTTGTAGTTGAAAGCTAGGCACATCCAACAATGGACTTGTAGTTGAATGCTAAGCCCAGCCAAGCATCTTCACCGTTCATAAATATATCTTCATCGAAAAGTTATAGATGTTGTTCCAAATGTTATAGAGATTCATCTAAAAGATATAGATATTCATTAAAAAGTTATAGAGATTCATCTACAATTTTTAGAGATTCATCTAAAAGTCTTAGAGATTCATCTAAAAGTCTTACAGATTCATCTAAAAGTTATAGAGATTCATCTAAAAGTCATAGAGCTTCATCTGCAAGTTATAGAACTTTATCCACTTGCCTCTTGTTGGGTACGGTGGTGTCATGGTCATCCAATCAAGTTGTCTTTTCTTGCTCATGATCATGTACTCACTCAGGATCTGGCAACATTCCCCTTGACAGCATTGGTCGTTGTATGAGCATGTGGCCCCTACAGCTGCCTGGAGTCAGCGAATGTCAAGTTTATAAAAAAAAAATTATGTTTATTAAAAAGTTTATGTATCAAAAAAGTTTTTTTATATTAAAAAAGTTTATGTTTATAACACAGTTTATGTAAATGTGAAGATATCTTGTCTGTAGTTATTAAAATCACACAACCAATTATAATCCTCAAGTAACATGTTAAAAATCAAAGGTATGACACTTGTGTTATTTCTTCTTTTAAATCGGTGTTATGAAGAAGTGGAAGCCACAACACCAGTATTCTATTTACAAACACCACACATGAGACTTCAATTTATTAACAAACTCACATAAGTGACAGTGACAGTTCCAGCCACCGTGAGAAGCAAAGGCATCCAGTACATTTTACCTACGTCTGTCTTCAGCTGTCTTTAAACTGTCTTTAAACTGAAATGGTCAAATAGACTTTCTTATCTTCTTAACAGTGATTTATTTTTTTACCCCTGTTATAGACAGTACATCTGAAACGATTTTTTGTTGTTAGTTTGTGATTATAATGATTATTGATTATTTTTAATTTGGTTCTTTGGTGAATACATCAGTAGCAACATTGTGATGGTTTAAGAAATGGATGAGTGTGATCACTAGGTACGATTATGGTGGTGAAATGAATGTTATGAGAATGTGATCTGTATCTGGCTAGGATAATAAAAACTTTATCTTTAGGAAATCGTCATTCCATAGGTCAAAAGTAGATATTGCTTGAGAACACTCAATTATCTCACAAAAGTAGATATTTCTCAGAGCACTCAGAATGTAACAATAATCTTACAAAAGTAGATATTGCTGAGAGCACTCAAAATTGTTAGAATAATCTTACAAAAGTGGATAGTGCTCAAAGCACTCAAGATTATTACAATATGTTACAAAAGTGAATAGTGCTGAGAGCACTCAAGATTGTTACAATATGTTACAAAAGACACGTCAGATAACGAAAGTTACACCTTAGGTTCAATATTAAATGTAAAGAAACTTACCCCAGTTCTGTGTAACCAAAGAAAACTTTTGTTTATTTGGATATGAGCCGTCTAGTGTTGAGACTAATGTAGGACAGAGTAGAGACAATACACAACACATGAATGGTCTCAGTTCCCACTAGCATTTACAGTACTCGATATATACTGGCAATTAAATGGACTGTCAACAAATCAATAATTCTAAATACATCCATCTAGCTAGACCTCCACATGTGTCACAGACACACCCTCTCCTATTTGACCGCTAAGTGTTCTTTTTATTTAATTCTGTTTTTACTGTTGCTTGATCGCTTGTGAAGGCTTCCTGCCGACACGTTCATTGTTTTCTTGCGTTCTTTTTTTTTGACAGGTTTTCCCAATACTTTGTTTCGCCCATAACATTTTTAGCCTGATTGCAATCTGTCCCCCTCTTTACAATTTCACCTTTGAACGTCGTCACACCTCGCTATTCGCCACCCAATCGATAACTTACTCTTTGACCACGTGGTTGCCTCGCCTCCCCACCTGTCCCACCCTCTTTTCATCTTCTGTGGTCTACAATAACCGGGGCAGCTTGGCTCAAAGATCACAGTTGGCACATGGTGTCATTACCTGCTGGTCATAGGCAACCCAATGGTCTAACCTAGTTGTTTTTATTTGAAGATTTTGAGGTCCAGTTTTTGTAGGAGGTTACAAGGCCAGGCAAGCTGTCCACAGGAGAGGTCGGGTATGAAGACGGTGCCGGAGACGAGACCTACTTGTTAATGGCCAGTCAGACCAAACTGACTTCACTAACTCAAAATATTTAAAACAGCTACCTAAATATGGCCAGTCAGACCAAACTGACTTTGCTAACTCAAAATATTTAAAACATCTAGTGAAATATGGCCAGTTCGACCAAACTGACTTCGTTAACTCTAAATATTTAAAACATCTAGTGAAATATGGCCACTCAGACCAAACTGACTTTGCTAACTCAAAATATTTAAAACAGCTAGTGAAATATGGACAGTCAGACCAAACTGACTTTGCTAACTCAAAATATTTAAAACAGGTAGGGAACTATGACTAGGGCTGACTCAAGGTACCGACAGTTGGGACACTTGCCAGTGGTGCCAAGTGCCTAGGGCGCCATCAATGATCTTGAAAAATAGGAAAAAGCATTTCTCGTGGGCGTAATTAAAGAAAAATAAAAAGTGATTAAAAAAAAGATTAGCTAAACTACAGGCTAGGAAAAAGAAATGTCATTAGTAGGCTAATTGATAATACTGTCCAAAATACAAGTTCACAAAAGCATTATCATTATTCAATGTTTGTTTACAACCAAGGTAATTAATTTATTACCTAACCCCTTGTTTTTTCCTCGCAAATTTTAATGATAGTACTTAAGTGGCGCCAAAGTTAAGCTTGCCCGGGGCGAAATAAACCGTGGTGTCGGCCCTGACTATAGAATTCGGGTCCAGTCAGTTATTTCAAAAGGCTTGACCTCGAAGAAATCTAATCTCGAATTCGGAGTACCCCAGGGCTCGGTCCTAGGCCCGATGCTTTTCACGATGTACATTCAGCCCCTGGGTGCAGAGATCAGGCAGTTTGACATGTTGTATCACATGTTCGCGGACGATACACAACTTCATCAATCCGTGATCACTTCTCAGTTCCCTCAGCTGCTCAGTATGACACAGAAGACAATGGAGTCGGTAAAGCACTGGATGACCATTAACAAGCTCAAATTAAATGATGATAAGACTGAGCTGCTCCCCATTGCGACCGCTCAGAAGCAGAAATCTGCAAATAACACGACATCCATTACTCTCTCAGGTGTGCGTATTGAGTTAGCTCAAACAGTGCGGTACCTGGGTGTCTACCTAGATAGAAGACTAACTTTTGAAAGTCATATTAACATGCTATGCAGGGCGATTTTTCTGGAGCTGCGCAGGATTAGTCAAATCAGGCCCTTCCTAACAATTGATACAACAAAGAGGCTGATGTCTGCATTTGTGCTATCACGCATGGACTATTGCAATGCTCTCATGGTGGGTCTTCCAGCTACGCTCCTGGATAAAATTCAAATAGCACAGAATAATGCGGCTCGCATTGTTCTCCGCAAACGCAAGTTTGACCATGCAAAAACACTTCTGAGAGAGCTGCACTGGCTGCCAGTGCGTGCTCGCATGGAGTACAAAATCGCAACTTTGTGCTACCGCTGCTTACATGACCTGGCGCCGTCCTATCTGAAAGAGCTGCTGACGCCTTATGTACCCAGTAGAGAGCTCCGCTCATCCGATAGTGGCAAACTCTCGACACCACGTGTTTGCCTTGAGACTTACGGAAAGCGCACTTTCGCATTTGCTGGTCCAACAATTTGGAACGCCCTTCCTGTCGATCTTAGAAACAACCAGACACTGGAGTCCTTTAAAACAGATCTAAAGACACATCTATTTCGCAAATACCTTCTGGGATGATTGTCTACCTTATTTTCCAAGTGTTGCTGTGTTGCTCCGGGTTGAAATGGCTAGAAAGACTTTGATATTGTATGCTTGTAATTAGTTTTTGTAGTGTTGCGTTTGTTTTAAATGTGGTGAATTATAGATTTGTTTTTTGTTGACTTTGTACCGCGCTTCGAGCCTTTGGGGATGAAGCGTGTTTTTGAAATGAACTTTATTATTATTATTATTAAATAAACCGTGGTGTCGGCCCTGACTATGGAAATAAACCGTGGTGTCGGCCCTGACTATGGAAATAAACCGTGGTGTCGGCCCTGACTATGGAAATAAACCGTGGTGTCGGCCCTGTCTATGGAAATAAACCGTGGTGTCGGCCCTGACTATGGACTTTCAGACCAAAATCAGATTGCAAACTCAAATTATTTTAAGCAGCTAGGGAAAAATGGCAAGATTTTTACTAAAAATAAAAATTACGTTGAGAGTCACACATTGACTACAAGTTGTCTGCTCTGTCAAAACTTTTTCTCGGATTCCTTCCCTTCCTATCTAACCGAACTTCTTTCTGTCTATTTACCCCTTCGACAGCTTTGCTCCTCTGCAGACACGCGTATTCTGTCCGTTCCCAAGACACACACTAAAACATGTGGTGAACGATTTTTTTTCTTTCTGCAGCCCCAAACAATGGAATTCTTTGCCATGACACATCCACAATATACCAACCACCCAGACCTTCAAAGCTGCACTCAAAACACATCTTTTTAAACTATACTACCCTGAGTGATTCCCCTCCTCTGACCGATAAATGATCTTGCTGGCTGTCGTCCATGGTTTGCCTTGTAAAAGTTATGTGGTGGGGTGGGTGAATATACATTTGTTTTTGTTGGTTTTTTTTCATGCTGTTCCAAATTTCATAAATTTATGTTATTTTAATGCCATGATTATGTCTCATTTGCAAATATTTTGTATGTACAGCGCGGTGAGCCCAGCCCTAGGCTGGAGTACCGCACTATATAAGACCACTAATTATTATTATTATTATCTCAAACTGTAAACATTTACTTTGAGTACACGTCTCTACTCGTAAACATTCTCCCCTGAGAGTAACCGTCTCTACTTGTAATCATTTACCATGAGAGTAACCGTCTCTACTTGTAAACATTTGCCTTTACAGTCACGGTCTCTACTTGCAAACATTTAACTTGACAGTCACTGTCTCTACTTGTAAACATTTAACATCGCAGTCACGGTCTCTACTTGTTAACATTTAAATTCGCAGTCACTGTCTCTACTTGTAAACATTTAACTTCGCAGTCAATGGCTTTACTTGTAAACATTTACCCTGAGAGTAACCGCCTCTACTTGTAAACATTTACCTTGACAGTCACTGTCTCTACTTTTAAACATTTGCCTTGACAGTCACTGTCTCTACTTTTAAACATTTAGCGTGCATCAAACTTGATCCTCCAGAACAACACTGTTGAGTTTCTTGATGAACGTTTGATCAATTTCTACTCAGTTTACTCATTTAGAAGACATGCTCTTATTACACGTCATCAGATAAAGATCTAGGATGTTATTGCAGACATTTCAGCTCGCCTTTACAATACATATGACGATGACTTCAAGATGTCCATTTATTATTTATAACAAATTTAAATTGACATCATATAGTTGGAAGAAATTGTGGAACTCAGTTGACTTTACAGTTAACATTTCTCGATATCCACACGGAAACTTCTAGGACTGTCAAGCGCATGTAACTTATCAAAGATCATGATTTCAGCTGCCATCAGGGATCATGATTTCAGCTGCCATCAGAGATCATGATTTCAGCTACCATCAGGGATCATGATTTCAGCTGCCATCAGGGATCATGATTTCAGCTGCTATCAGGGATCATGATTTCAGCTGCCATCAGGGATCATGATTTCAGCTGCCATCAGGGATCTTGATTTCAGCTGCCATCAGGGATCATGATTTCAGCTGCCATCAGGGATCATGATTTCAGCTGCCATCAGGAATCATGATTTCAGCTGCCATCAGGGATCATGATTTCAGCTGCCATCAGGGATCATGATTTCAGCTGCCATTAGGGATCATGATTTCGTCTGACATTAGGGATCATGATTTCGGCTGCCAATAGGGATCATGTCTTCAGCTGCCATTAGGGAATCTTTTTGCACGGAAAATATATTTGTTGCCCCAGAAAATTATAGACTTTTTTATATTAATGTTTTTCTTTGATGTGATCTTAAGTCTTTTGGCGTCAAGATTAGGTCTTGTATAGATTGTTATATTAGGTCTTATATCAGCTTTTTTATCACGGTCTTATATAAGGTAATAAAAAGGTCTATTTTTATAATAATTATTATGTGTTAATTGTTCTCTCTGTATACCGCCTAAGCCAACCAGTGGTTCTAAAACGTTCGCCGGCAAAAAACCCCTTAAAGCAATAAAATCCTACCAAGGGCCACCCCCCCTCCCGCTGTCTTTTCCCATTATAAGTAATCTTATTGACTTATGCAGGCCGTCATTGGAAGATACATTAGCCTTTTACAGTATTATTATTATTTAACAAGAGTTTTGGAGATTTCACGTCGCCGTTGGTCAAATTTACTAGTCAACTTTACCGGTCAACTTTACTGGTCAACTCTACTGGTCAACTTTACTGGTGAACTTTACTGGCCAACTTTACTGTTCAACTTTACTGATCAACCGGTCTTGATGCTTTGGGTGGTTTGGTAAAGAAATAGCATTTGTTTTAGAAGAAACTGATTCCATAATGTCCATGGGTAGCGAAAATAAAAATCAAAGAAAAATAGTCACAGGAAAAAGCTTACAGGAAATAAGTCACAGGAAATAAGTCACAGGAAATAAGTCACAGGAAATAAGTCACAGGAAATAAGTCACAGGAAATAAGTCACAGGAAATAAGTCACAGGAAATAAGTCACAGGAAATAAGTCACAGGAAATAAGTCACAGGAAATAAGTCACAGGAAATAAGTCACAGGAAATAAGTCACATGGAGAAAGGTCATAGGAAAATAGTCACAGCAATAAAAGGTCACAGAAAAAGTCCCATGGAAAAATGAGCCGTGAAATATCATAAATAAATCCTGACAAGATTGGGGTACAAATTAATGTGTAGATCTTTCAGTCTGACCACACTCCCTTGCTGACAACAATGAGTGTAGCGTGATTATAGGTATGTGATTGTACAACAGCAAAAAAAAGGGGGGGGGACCTTGGTAAAGTCTGACAAGATTGTGGAACAAAATATGTGTTTATATTCTTTTGGGGAAGGAAACACCTGTACACTCTTCTGGCTAAGGAAACACCTCTATACTCTTTTGGCTAAGGAAACATCTCTATACTCTTTTGGCTAAGGAAACACCTCTATACTCTTTTGGATAAGGAAACACTTCTACACTCTTCTGGCTAAGGAAACACCTCTATACTCTTCTGGCTGAGGAAACACCTCTATACTCTTTTGGCTAAGGAAAACACCTCTATACTCTTTTGGATTTGCAGTTCTTCTAAAGATGCACATTTCTTTTTCTTTATTTTTTAAACATAAGATTTGTTAGAGGATTTCCAAATATTGCATTCTTTCATTATTTACTGGTGTTAAAGGTGTTACTGGTGTTACTGATGTAACTAGTGTTACTGGTGTTACTGGTGTTACTGGTGTTACTAGTGTTACTGGTGTTACTGGTTTACTGGTGTTACTGGTTTTACTGGTGTTACTGGTGTTACTGGTGTTAATGGTGTTAATGGTGTTACTGGTGTTACTGGTGTTACTGGTGTTACTCGTGTTACTCGTGTTACTCGTGTTACTGGTGTTATTTGTGTTACTGGTGTTACTCGTGTTACTGGTGTTACTCGTGTTACTGGTGTTACTGGTGTTACTCGTGTTACTGGTGTTACTGGTGTTACTCGTGTTACTGGTGTTACTCGTGTTACTGGTGTTACTGGTGTTACGCGTGTTACTGGTGTTACTGGTGTTACGCGTGTTACTGGTGTTACTGGTGTTACTGGTGTTACTGGTGTTACTGGTGTTACTGGTGTTACTGGTGTTACTCGTGTTACTCGTGTTACTGGTGTTAACATTTTACCAAAAATACTGCTCGACTTTCTTTTTTGGCTAATGAAACACCTCTATACTCTTCTGGCTAAGGAAACACTTCCATACTCTTTTGGCTAAGGAAACGCCTCTATACTCTTCTGGCTAAGGAAACACTTCTATACTGCTCGACTTTGTCTTTAGCACATTTCACCTTACTTTAAATACATTGGACAAAAGGTATGCAATTGATGTTATAAATACAATTTAGGACGTAGTCCTTTTCAGATTATAAACATTTGGGTAAGCCCCTGGAGTCAAGTATTTGTAAAACAGAGTGGCTTGCCCGTGGATGCCGCCTACTTACACCCCTTTGGGTTGGTTCCAAAATCTTGTTTGTTGTTTCTAAACTCAATTCCAGTAAGTTGAGCAGGGTTATTTAAAACAGACCCATTAATAGAGTTCTTAGAATAGAATGTTTAGTTTTATTCTGAATAATGCCTTTCCTCTCAATTCACAGTGACGTCATCCGATCCATGTTTACTTGGTCGAACCGTGATAACAACAAATGATATCAAAGCGGAAAGGACATTCACCAACCCAATATACTTTTTCTCCCCGAAATTTTTTTTTTTTTTGATAGTGAATGTACCCAATAGAGCGTTACCCAATAGAGCGCTACTCAATAGAGCTCTACCCAATAGAGCGCTACCCAATAGAGCGCTACTCAATAGAGCGCTACTCAATAGAGCGCTACCCAATAGAGCGCTACTCAATAGAGCGCTACTCAATAGAGCGGTACTCAATAGAGCGCTACCCAATAGAGCACTACTCAATAGAGCGCTACTCAATAGAGCGCTACTCAATAGAGCGCCACTCAATAGAGCGCTACTCAATAGAGCGCTACCCAATAGAGCGCTACTCAATAGAGCGCTACCCAATAGAGCACTACTCAATAGAGCGCTACCCAATAGAGCGCTACCCAATAGAGCACTACTCAATAGAGCGCTACCCAATAGAGCGCTACCCAATAGAGCACTACTCAATAGAGCGCTACTCAATAGAGCGCTACTCAATAGAGCACTACTCAATAGAGCGCTACCCAATAGAGCACTACTCAATAGAGCGCTACCCAATAGAGCACTACTCAATAGAGCGCTACCCAATAGAGCACTACTCAATAGAGCGCTACCCAATAGAGCACTACTCAATAGAGCGCTACTCAATAGAGCGCTACTCAATAGAGCGCTACCCAATAGAGCACTACTCAATAGAGCGCTACTCATTAGAGCACTACTCAATAGAGCGATACTCAATAGAGCGCCACTCAATAGAGCGGTACTCAATAGAGCGCTACTCAATAGAGCGCTACTCAATAGAGCGCTACTCAATAGAGCGCTACTCAATAGAGCGCTACTCAATAGAGCGCTACTCAATAGAGCACTACCCAATAGAGCGCTACTCAATAGAGCGCTACTCAACAGTTCGCATGGAAGAAAAAAAAGAGTGTCTCAGGAAAAGCTGATTAAGACAGCAGGTTTAGAGAGTAATGACGTAAGCACAAATATCTGGGATGTCCGCATCCACAAAGACAGTTGCCTCTCATCCCATGACTGAGAAGTGGGCACAATAATGGAACACGTCACAGATTGAAAGGCGTGTGCTCACATTAGCGACAACCTATCTATACAACAGTATGACTTTGGATCACTTGGGATTTTATGGGAAAAAATCGTGTGACCATCCGGTAGAGTTGTTTAATGGAAATTGAGGTTGTTTCTTTATTGGGTGTTTGTTGGATGTGTATTTGATGTGTATTTGATGTGTATTTGATGTGTATTTGATGTGTATTTGATGTGTATTTGATGTGTATTTGATGTGTATTTGATGTGTATTTGATGTGTATTTGATGTGTAGTTGATGTGTATTTGATGTGTGTTGGATGTGTATTGATGTATGTGTGAGTGTATTTGAATATTGGTTGAAATAATGTAAAAGTATACATCCGTGGAGCTATCAGTTCATGCTTTCATCATGCCATAATTTCTCCCGACGTCTTTGACATTCGAAACAAAAATGGCTGCCATGCAAAGAAATGGAGCTGACAACATGGCGTAAAGTCTACGACGAAATTCTTTGCCTATTTATCAGAGTATTTTAAGCTAAGAAATAATAATTTGTTTTAGCAATGACAACAGACATATCATTAGCATTTATAGTCTTCAGTCATTTTATTTCATAGCGGACAGCGATAAACACTGCGTTCAATGTGTCGGCTTCATTTTTAAAACAGCAACACTGGAGAAAAAAGCCGAGAGGGAAGAGAGGGGGGAGAGGCGAGAGAGAGGAAGAGGGAAGAGAGAGGGAGAGAGGGAATAGAGAAGGGAGATAGAGAGAGATAGAGGATAAGAGAGAGAATGAGAGAGAGGGGAGAGAAAGAGAAAGAGAGAGAGTGTGAGAGAGTGTTTGAAAGACAGAGAAAGAGAGAGAGAACGAGAAAATAAAAATTAAGATATAGAAGATATCGATGAATGAAATTAAATTTAATGTCTGGGGAAAGCACTGAGTGCAGGAGAAGATAGAGAGATTGGAGACTGTTAATTAGGGTTTGAGGTCATTGAGGACGTGTGTGGTTTGAGTAGGGACGGTTTTTCCGTGCCACATCTCACAGATCACAAGCACATTCCAGAATGTTGGCACACTGCTGAGATACATTCATTTGATTGGTGAATAGTTTTTTTGTTAAATATAAACTTTACTATAGACAACTATCGTTTAATGTCTTTATTTGACAAAATTCTGCCATATCTGACCTAAGTCTGACATATTTGACCACAGTCCGCCATATTTGACCACAGTCCGCCATATTTGACCACAGTCCGCCATATTTGTCCAATGTCCGTAATTTTCTCTTCATCGTGTTTTAAGCCATGCAAATCCAGGAATAACCCGGCTTGACAGGTGAACGCCTTGCCAAGTAGGGCGTGGTCAACTTTGAATCGTCTTCATTGAGGCTTCGATCTTGCTCCGTGATGGTGGGGGTGGTAGCCTTCTCCACCTCGGTACATTGGGTCCCGGGCTCACAACTGCAGTAGCCGTTCGCTACGTCCAGAGAGTCACATGAATGTCCTTCAGTCTGGTACAGTTGACAAGTTCCCCTGGTACCTATCAGAGAACAAATCAAAACTGTTACGTGCTCTAGATTCCCTCGCTTTAGTGGGTTCAGGGCAAAATCTTCAGACGGCTAGCTGACCCACTTCCCGACAATTTTTCGAAACGTACTAGACTCGTTGCGGATGGCAACACATTCTGTCAAACGTTCAGCTCCACCCTCCCACCCAGCTGCTGTACACTACTCACTCCTCTGTCATTTGACATTCTCTCTAAGTGTCCTACCCAGCTGCTGTACACTACTCACTCCTCTGTCATTTGACATTCTCTCTAAGTGTCCTACCCAGCTGCTGTACACTACTCACTCCTCTGTCATTTGACATTCTCTCTAAGTGTCCTACCCAGCTGCTGTAGATCCTTTCCCACACTACACCTCCATCTATGCCTACGTCTGCATCATAGCCGTTTCCCTCCGGGAGTTTTGGTGTTGCGCCCTACTCACTCCTCTGTCATTTGACATTCTCTTTTAGTGTCCTGCCCAGCGTAGCCTGCCTGCCCTTTTCATTTCGGCTACTAGTGTGGGATCCTGATATAGACTGTACAGTTCCTGGTTCGTTGGTAATCTTCATCCATATTCATTCTTTGTTGGTCTATGAATTTTCCGGAGAACTTGTCTCTATGTGCTCTGTAGGTTTTCTGTCGTTTCTGTTAGAGTCCAAGTTTCATTTGCGTATGTTACAAACTGGTCTGATTACAGTTTTATAAATAGCTTTCTTTGTTTTGTAATGTTTCTACTTTTGAGTATTTTCTAACTACTGTTTCCGGCCACATATTACTTCATTTATTTCTGTTAGTAATTTGTTTCTTTCATTATTAAGGATCCTAAGTTTTTGAATTGATGCATGCTTTTTCAAAAGTGTGTTTTCTAATTTTAATGGTTTCATCCGTCTGTTCTTCTCTTAACACAGTAATTTTTTTTTTTAACCTCTAGCTCTGCTAGGAGTGATTTTTCTTCTGATTTAATAACGGCTTTTGATATTTCTTTACAGTTCTATGATACAATTAATTAAGGTGTGACTTGGACCTTAATGTAACCAGTTTTGTTAATGTTAATATATTGGTTAAATTAAGCAAGGCCAGAGCGTAACTATGCTCTGGCGGCGACCTTGTCTTGTGGCACCCTACTCTGGTGGTACCCTGCTCTGGTGGCACCCTGCTCTGGAGGCAACCTGCTCTGGCGGCACCCTGCTCTGGTGACACCCTGCTCTGATGGTGCCCTGCTTTGGTGGCACCCTGGTCTTGTAGCACCCAACTCTGGTGACACCCTGGTCTTGTATTACGCTACTCTGGTGGCACACTGTTCTTGTATTTAATTTAGATCTGTTATGAAACCCAATCGATTGAGTCCTGTCAAATTTCAATTTTCCATTTGGTGCCCCCCTCCCCTCCCGGTGGAGGCGTAACCCAGTGTGGTCCGCACTCCCCCTGCCCCAGTGGCGCCACTGAACTGACTGTTAAGGTCCTCAACTTCAAGTCGGCTTTTGGTGCAGCCTCTGAGGTTATACTCAGTAACGTCACTCAGCTAGTAGTACCATTCTTAAGACCATTCGTAACACCATTCGTAACACCATTCGTAACACCATTTGTAACACCATTCGTAACACCATTCATAGCACCATTCGTAGCACCATTTGTAGCACTATTTGTAACACCATTCGTAGCACCATTCGTAACACCATTCGTAAAACCATTCGTAGCACCATTCGTAGCACCATTCGTAGCACCATTCGTAGCACCATTCGTAGCACCATTCGTAACACCATTCTTAACACCATTCGTAACACCATTCATAGCATCCTTCGTAGCACCATTTGTAGCACTATTCGTAACACCATTCGCAGCACCATTCGTAACACCATTCGTAACACCATTCGTAGCACCATTCGTAGCACCATTCGTAGCACCATTCGTAGCACCATTCGTAACACCATTCTTAACACCATTCGTAACACCATTCGAAGCACCATTCGTAACACCATTCGTAGCACCATTCGTAACACCATTCGTAACACCATTTGTAACACCATTCGTAACACCATTCACAACACCATTCGCAGCACCAATCATTTTAGATGTAGTTGTATCCTACATTGTTGGCCAATGGCGCTCTAAAAAAGTCATAGGAGTCCGGTGGTATCTAACAACGATCAAACCTCACGATAATATTACTAGAGTCATTATCTATCTCCATAGATGAACAGATTTCGTTAGAGTCACTAGTTTCATACATTCACATGCTCCATAGATCAACTGGTATCACATATACACTTGTTTCAAAAATAGTTTCATAAATTTACAATTTACTAGATCCACCAATTTCCTCAAATCACTTCTATAACAGTTTCACTAGTTTCATATATTTACTAGTACCATAGATTCACTCGTATCATAAATTCACTAGTATCATAGAGTCAATGGAGTCATAGATTCACTAGAAGCATAGATTCACTAGTAACCTAAATTTACTAGCATCATAGATTCGCTAGTATCCTAAATTAACTAGCATCATAGATTCACTAGTATCCTCAATTAACTAGAGGCATAGATTCACTAGTATCCTAAATTAACTAGTAGCATAGATTCACTAGTATCCTAAATTAACTAGTATCATAGATTCACTAATATCCTAAATTAACTAGAGGCATAGATTCACTAGTATCCTAAATTCAATTGTAGCATAGATTCACTAATATCCTAAATTCACTAGTATCATAGATTCACTTGTATCCTAAATTAACTAGAGGCATATATTCACTAGTATCCTAAATTAGCTAGTATCATAGATTCACTAGTATCCTAAATTCACTAGTAGCATAGATTCACTAGTATCCTAAATTCACTAGTAGCATAGATTCACTAGTATCCTAAATTAACTAGTAGCATAGATTCACTAGTATCCTAAATTAACTAGTAGCATAGATTCACTAGTATCCTAAATTAACTAGAGGCATAGATTCACTAGTATCCTAAATTCACTAGTAGCATAGATTCACTAGTATCCTAAATTAACTAGTATCATAGATTCACTAGTATCCTAAATTCACTAGTAGCATAGATTCACTAGTAACCTAAATTCACTAGTAGCATAGATTCACTAGTATCCTAAATTAACTAGTAGAATAGATTCACTAGTATCCTAAATTCACTAGTAGCATAGATTCACTAGAATCCTAAATTAACTAGTATCATAGATTCACTAGTATCCTAAATTAACTAGTAGCATAGATTCACTAGTATCCTAAATTAACTAGAGGCATAGATTCACTAGTATCCTAAATTCACTAGTAGCATAGATTCACTAGTATCCTAAATTAACTAGTAGCATAGATTCACTAGTATCCTAAATTAACTAGTAGCATAGATTCCCTAGTATCCTAAATTAACTAGTAGCATAGATTCCCTAGTATCCTAAATTAACTAGAGGCATAGATTCACTAGTATCCTAAATTAACTAGAGACATAGATTCACTAGTCTCACAGACTTGCCTCCAGGTGGCGTGGTCATCCAGTCCGGTTGTCGTTTCTTGCTGACGACCATGATGCGACTCAGGATCTGACAACACTCTCCCTGGTCACACTCGACGTCATATGAACACGTGTCACCAACAGTAGCCTGTAGTTAGGGTCATTCAAAGATGTTCTTCATAACAAGCTAAAGTAACACTTTTTGTTTAGGGGAACAACAGTGCGGGGGAGGGGGGGAGGGGGGGGGAGGAGCTGGTGTCCTCGTTCTATAGTGGTAATATCACAATGTAAACAAACTCAAACCGTTTACAAAGATAATTATCGTACGTACAGTTATTGTGTACACATTAAGGGTTTTTTTTAGAAAAGGGCTTAGAGAAGAAAGGTAGTGAGATTGACTTATTGCCTTGAAGGTTTAGGAAAATGAGGTGTGCTCTGAAATATACACAATTATATCCGGCAAATAAATTGGTGAACGGGGTAAGGTATGATTTTACCCACCAGGGGTAAGGTATGATTTTTTGTTTGTCTAATTACCCACCAGGGGTAAGGCATGATTTTTTGTTTGTCTAATTACCACCAGGGGTAAGGTATGATTTTTTGTTTGTCTAATTACCCACCAGGGGTAAGGCATGATTTTTTGTTTGTCTAATTACCCACCAGGGGTAAGGTATGATTTTTTGTTTGTCTAATTACCCACCAGGGGTAAGGCATGATTTTTTGTTTGTCTAATTACCCACCAGGGGTAAGGTATGATTTTTTGTTTGTCTAATTACCCACCAGGGGTAAGGCATGATTTTTTGTTTGTCTAATTACCCACCAAGGGTAATGTATGATTTGTGGTTTGTCTAATTACCCACCAGATAGAAAATCATTACTGAACGAACTTTGGACCAATCCACAGAGATTACCCACATCAGATGTATATAAAGAGTGATTAGATGTTAAATTTAATGTGATGTAACGCGCTTCTCATGGCGCCATTTCCCATCAGGTCAACCTGGGCCGTGGCCAAAGGCGCAGCAGTCAGGCGTTGTATTCACTGAAGAAATCACCAAACATTGACGACAACTATTTCAATATTATTTTAAAAAGGCCATGATATGCAATGAGGGTTTGTCTTATTTGCATACACAGACGTTAAATAAATTGAGCGCTATATTTACGTCGACCATCTCTACTGCCAACTATCTTTACTGCCAACCTCTCTACTACCAACCATCTCTACTACCAACCATCTCTACTGCCAACCCTATTTTCTGCCAACCATCTCTACTGCCAACTATCTCTACTGCCAACCATCTTTACGGCCAACCATCTCTGCTGCCAACCATCTGTTCTGCCAACCATCTCTACTGCCAACCATCTCTACTGCTAACATCTCTACTGCTAACATCTCTACTGCCAACCATCTCTACTGCCAACCATATTTACTGTCGACTATCTCTACTGCCAACCATCTCTTCTGCCAACCATCTCTACTGCAAACCATCTCTATTGCCAAACATCTCTACTGGCGACCATCTCTACTAACAACCATCTTACTGCCAACCATCTCTACTGCCGACCATCTCTACTGCCAACCATATCTACTGCCAACACTCTCTACTGCAAACCATCTCTGCTGCTGACCATCTCTACTGCCAACCATCTCTACTGCCAACCCTCTCTACTGCCAACAATCTCTACTGCCAACCATCTCTACTGCTAACCATCTCTACTGCCAACCATCTCTACTGCCAACCATCTCTACTGTCAACCATCTCTACTGCCAACCATCTCTGCTGCTGACCATCTCTACTGCCAACCATCTCTACTGCCAACCATCTCTACTGCCAACCATCTCTACTGCCAACCATCTCTACTGCCAACCATCTCTACTGCCAACCATCTCTACTGCCAACCATCTCTACTGCCAACCATCTCTACTGCCAACCATCTCTACTGCCAACCATCTCTACTGCCAACCCTCTCTACTGCCAACCATCTCTACTGCCAACCATCTCTACTGCCAACCATCTCTACTGCCAACCATCTCTACTGCCAACCCTCTCTACTGCCAACCATCTCTACTGCCAACCATCTCTACTGCCAACCATCTCTACTGCCAACCATCTCTACTGCCAACCCTCTCTACTGCCAACCATCTCTACTGCCAACCATCTCTACTGCCAACCATCTCTACTGCCAACCATCTCTACTGCCAACCATCTCTACTGCCAACCATCTCTACTGCCAACCATCTCTACTGCCAACCATCTCTACTGCCAACCATCTCTACTGCCAACCATCTCTACTGCCAACCCTCTCTACTGCCAACCATCTCTACTGCCAACCATCTCTACTGCCAACCATATTTACTGTCGACTATCTCTACTGCCAACCATCTCTTCTGCCAACCATCTCTACTGCAAACCATCTCTATTGCCAAACATCTCTACTGGCGACCATCTCTACTAACAACCATCTTACTGCCAACCATCTCTACTGCCGACCATCTCTACTGCCAACCATATCTACTGCAAACACTCTCTACTGCAAACCATCTCTGCTGCTGACCATCTCTACTGCCAACCATCTCTACTGCCAACCCTCTCTACTGTCAACAATCTCTACTGCCAACCATCTCTACTGCTAACCATCTCTACTGCCAACCATCTCTACTGCCAACCATATTTACTGTCCACTATCTCTACTGCCAACCATCTCTAATGATGACCATCTCTACTGTCAACCTTCTCTACTGCCAACCATCTTTACTGCCAACCATCTCTGCTGCGAACCATCTCTTCTGCCAACCATCTCCACTGCCAACCATCTCTACTGCTAACATCTCTACTGCCAACCATCTCTACTGCCAACCATATTTATTGTCGACTATCTCTACTGCCAACCATCTCTTCTGCCAACCATCTCTACTGCAAACCATCTCTACTGTCAAACATCTCTACTGGCGACCATCTCTACTAACAACCATCTTACTGCCAACCATCTCGAATGCCGACCATCTCTACTGCCAACCATCTCTACTGTCAACCCTCTCTACTGCAAACCATCTCTGCTGCTGACCATCTCTACTGCCAACCATCTCTACTGCCAACCCTCTCTACTGCCAATAATCTCTACTGCCAACCATCTCTACTGCTAACATTCTCTACTGCCACCCATGTTTACTGCCAACCATATTTACTGTCCACTATCTCTACTGCCAACCATCTTTACTGCCAACCATCTCTACTGCGAACCATCTCTTCTGCCAACCATTTCTACTGCCAACCATCTCTATTGCCAACCATCTCTACTGCTAACATCTCTACTGCCAACCATATCTATTGCCAACCATATTTACTGTCGACCATCTCTACTGCCCGCCCCCTCTACCGTAAACCATCTCTACTGCCAACCATCTCTACTTCCCGCCCCCTCTACTGCAAACCATCTCTACTGTTAACCATCTCTACTGCCAGCCCCCTCTACTGCCAACCATCTCTACTGCAAACCATCCCTACTGTCAACCATCATGTTGATTTAAACTATCAATGCTTTTATTTCATGAATTTAAATCGCAAATTATAATAAAGATAATTTCTTTGATTACACCGACCAATGCCCCAGTACAATCACGTAGAGCTCCCACTAACACATAACAGTCGTTTCGACATGTACTCACGTACGAGACTGCGACCATACAAGCCACAGTAAGTAGTAACGAAGTCAAGTCCATCTTTCTGGATGTCAGTGGTCAGTTTACTTTCAGCTGAAATTGTCAAGTTAGTTATGAATTCATCATTATCAAAGTTCACGTATTTGTTAGACTGCTTCAGGTAAAGAAAGTAGTTTTTAAAGTACACATTTTGAATGATACGTATAAAAACCTACCTGTACCAGTGTGATGTCACCGTTGATGGTGTAGCTGAGTTCTACAGCTTTGGCGCGCGCGCAACTGACCCATATATGTTGTAGGCTGACTCATCTTACTAAAAGCGCAAAAAACGTCCTGATACGCAATCATGCGTCTCCATCATTCCCGTCATGCCTTACACCTGGGTCACACGTTTCCATCAATCCCGTCATGCCTCACACCTCGGTCACAGGAAACCACCCAGCGGTAATGTATTCTAACTAAGTCCCTCACACCTTTCAACTCACGGGGGATTTAACAGATGGGGGTCAAGTGTCAGACGATAACTGTTAGAGATATTCTGTGAACCTCAGTGGCGTAGCTAAGGCGGTGCGGACAGCACCTGGTGAAACTGACCCTAACTACGCCACTGGTGAACCTCATCTATCGTATGATCTACCGCCTCGTCACATTACACCAAACTAGTGTTGTCGTCTCTTTAAAACTACGGCAGAGTCTTCTGTCCACTGGAAGCTGTCCACTAACTCAAGCCAGCGTTGGTCAATAATTTGGATAACTCCCAGCTAGCACGGGCCTGGACATCACTCCCAGCTAGCACGGGCCTGGACATCATTCCCAGCTAGCACGGGCCTGGACATCACTCACAGCTAGCACGGGCCTGGAAATCACTCACGGCTAGCACGGGCCTGGACATCACTCACAGC
>CAXITT010000548.1:288414-321337 GCA_964033795.1 Lymnaea stagnalis
AGCGAGCACGGGCCTGGACATCACTCACCGCTAGCACGTGCCTGGACATCACTCACAGCTAGCACGGGCCTGGACATCACTCACAGCTAGCACGGGCCTTGACATCACTCGCAGCTAGCACGGGCCTTGACATCACTCACAGCTAGCACGAGCCTGGACATCACTCACAGCTAGCACGGGCCTGGACATTACTCACAGCTAGCATGGGCCTGGACATCACTCACAGTTAGCAACGGCCTGGACATCACTCACAGTTAGCAACGGCCTGGACATCACTCACAGCAAGCATGGGCCTGGACTGTTGGACTGACCAAGTATGATTGTATTCTTTAAATATATAGTGGATAAAACATTTCTTTTTGTTAGACGTATCTGATTGTAAGAAGTCTCTGATAGTAAGACGTCACTGATTGTAATACTTATCTGATTGTTAGAAGTCTCTGATTGTGAGACGTCTCTTATTGTTAGACTTCTCTGATTGTTAGAAGTCTCTTATTGTTAGACGTCTATGATTGTAAGACGACTCTGATTGTAAGACATTTCTGATTGTTAGACGTCTCTGGTTGTTAGACGTCTCTGATTGTTAGGCGTCTCTGATTGTCAGACGTCTCGGATTGTAAGGCGTCTCTGATTGTTAGACTTCACTAATCGTTAAACATCCCTAAGTATTAGAAGTATCTGACTGTACATGTTTAGCCTCTCTAACTTTATTGGCTGTATCGCCTCAATCAAACTGACAAATTTCTTCGTCGACTTATCGCCATATCAGCCCATTGTTGCCAATGACGTCTACTGTCCTGATGTCTGACCATCGTTGCCTATTACTCTCCTGATGTCTGCCCATCTTTGCCTATGACGTCTCCTGATGTCTGCCCATTGTTTCCAATGACATCCCGTGACGTCTGCCCATTGTTGTCAAGGACGTCTCCTGATGTGTGCCTATTGTTACCAATGTCGTCTCCTGATGTCTGCCTATTGGTACCAAAGACGTCTTATGATGTCTGCCAATTTTTGCCAATGTCGTCTCCTGATGTCTGCCTATTGGTACCAAAGACGTCTTATGATGTCTGCCTATTGTTACCAAGGACGTCTCCTGATGTCTGCCAATTGTTACTAATGACGTCTCATGATGTCTGCCTATTGTTACCAAGGACGTCTCCTGATGTCTTCCAATTGTTACCAATGACGTCTCATGATGTCTGCCTATTGGTGCTAATGACGTCTGCTGATGTCTGCCCATTGTTGCTAAGGAGGCCAAGCGTTATGGAGACAAGTTTCCCATTACATTCAAGTGAATGTCGCAACACTTTCACTAAACAAACACTGTATTTGTTATTGTTTTGCTTTGTAAGAGGTGTTGGTGTTGGTGTTGGTGTTGGGCGGTATGGGGGTCCTTGTTGGAGGAGATAATGTACTTGTCACGTGTTAAAAGAGCAAGTGTCCACATAATTGACAGGCAGCAAATGGAGTTCACAACATGTATTCTTGAAACAGGGGCGTCTCCACGGGAGGGGGCGGTAGACGCCCCCGCTTCTACACGATATTTCGATTAGCTAAGAATTTATGCAAATTTGTGTCAAGTTTATTTATTATAATTTTATATTTTTGTATTTGTCACTTAATTTATATTTATAATAATTTTAAAAGAAATGTAAATGGTGCATATCAAGAAATGTTAGGGAATTTTAGCTTAGAGCGAAGGGGGAGATGTTGGTAGTAAGGTGTATGAAGGAACGGTCCGAGGAGAACAGGAAAGTGAGAATGTATTTGGTAGTATTCTCTGGTCTAATTTTTTTATTGCCATATGTTTCAGAAATAATGGATTTGGTGAGACTGTTGTGCGTGTTAAGATAGGTGTGCGTGTTATGATAGGTGTGCGTGATAAGATAGGTGTGCGTGTTATGATAGGTGTGCGTGATAAGATAGGTGTGTGTGTTAAGATTGGTGTGCGTATGAATATAGGTGTGCGTGTTAAGATAGGTGTGCGTGTTAAGATTGGTGTGCGTGTTAAGAAAGTTGTGCGTGTTAAGATAGGTTTGCGTGTTAAAAAAGGTGTGCGTGTTAAGATAGATGTGCGTGTTAAGATAGGTGTGTGAGTTAAGATAAGTGTGCGTGTTAAGATAGGTGTGCGTGTTAAGATAGGTGTGCGTGTTAAGATAGATGTGCGTGTTAAGATAGTTGTGCGTGTTAAGATTGGTGTGCGTGTTAAGAAAGTTGTGCGTGTTAAGATAGGTTTGCTTGTTAAGATAGGTGTGCGGGATGAGATAGGTTTGCGTGTTAAGATAGGTGTGCGTGTTAAGATAGGTGTGCGTGTTTAGATAGATGTGCGTGTTAAGATAGGTGTGCGTGTTAAGATAGTTGTGCGTGTTAAGATGGGAGTGCGGGCTGAGATGTGTGTGCGTGTTAAGATGGGAGTGCGGGCTGAGATAGGTGTGCGTGTTTAGATATGTGTGCGTGTTAAGATAGGAGTGCGGGCTGAGATAGGTGTGCGTGTTTAGATAGGTGTGCGTGTTAAGATAGGTGGGCGTGTTAGTGTTGAGATGTGTGTGCGTGTTGAGATGGGTGTGCGGGTTGAGATAGGTGTGCGTGTTAAGATATGTGTGCGTGTTAAGATAGGAGTGCGGGCTGAGATAGGTGTGCGTGTTTAGATATGTGTGCGTGTTAAGATAGGTGTGCGTGTTAAGATGGGAGTGCGGGCTGAGATTGGTGTGCGTGTTAAGATAGGAGTGCGGGCTGAGATAGGTGTGCGTGTTTAGATATGTGTGCGTGTTAAGATAGGTGTGCGTGTTAAGATAGGTGTGCGTGTTAAGATGGGAGTGCGGGCTGAGATAGGTGTGCGTGTTAAGATAGGTGTGCGTGTTAAGATAGGTGTGCGTGTTAAGATGGGACTGCGGGCTGAGATAGGTGTGCGTGTTTAGATATGTGTGCGTGTTAATATAGGTGTGCGTTTTAAGATAGGTGTGCGTGTTAAGATGGGAGTGCGGGCTGAGATGTGTGTGCGTGTTAAGATAGGAGTGCGTGTTAAGATAGGAGTGCGGGCTGAGATAGGTGTGCGTGTTAAGATAGGAGTGCGGGCTGAGATAGGTGTGCGTGTTAAGATAGGTGTGCGTGTTAAGATTGTTGTGCGTGTTAAGTTAGGTGTGCGTGTTAAGATAGGAGTGCGAGCTGAGATAGGTGTGCGTGTTAAGATAGGTGTGCGTGTTAAGATTGTTGTGCGTGTTAAGATAGGTGTGCGGGCTGAGATAGGTGTACGTGTTAAGATAGGAGTGCGTGCTGAGATAGGTGTATTTAAACATCTATACTTTAAAATGCAATACTAAAAACAGCTAAACTTTAATCAGCTTAAGTTTAATGCTTTAATGGGTCTGTTTACTGTTAAACAGCTATAATTTAAACAAGTATACTTTAAACAGCTATAATTTAAAAACTATACTTAAAACACCTATACTTAAAACAGCTTTACTTTAACAGCTACACTTTCAACAGGTATGGCTTAATGATTAGATGAGTCTGGCTATACTTTCAACAGCTAGTGTTTAATGTTTATGTTGCTCTACAATCCGCCAAGTCTCTGTGCCGTGTGCTAGTTTCAAGCCGTGCAAAGCCACTGATAACCAGGTCTGCCTGGTGTACGCTTGGCGATAGAGGGCGTGGTGGGTCCATTGGGATCTGAGCAGTCGGATGGCTCAGGTGTGGTGGTGGTGGTGGTGGTGGTGGTAGTCGTAGGCTCCTCCACCTCGGTGCACTGGGTCCCGGGCTCACAACTGCAGTAGCCGTTAAGTACGTCCAGAGGGTGACATGAACTTCCTTCAGTTTGGTACAGTTGACAACTGCCCACAGTGCCTGCTCAACAAATGAAAGATATCAGCGTGTTTACTTACAACAATTAGCGCACTGGTTTGTCACCTGATTCGCTTCTTGAAATCGTAGCCATCATTAGAAGCTGCGTTGCAATAACATGTTTGATTTCTTAACTAAAGTTTCCGATATTTGAACGCGCCATTTACATGAGGGCTCCACGCACTACATTAAAACACTATTAGCATACAATTACTAGTGTCATACATTCACTAAGAAATAGATTCACCCGAATCATAAATTCATTAGTTTCTTAGATTAAGTAGTGTAACAGATTCACTGGTATCATAGGTTTACTAGTAAAATATTTACTTATAGCATAAATTCATAAGTAGCATATATTCAAAAGTATCATAGATTCACTAGTATCATTAATTCAATAGAATCATAAATTGAATAGTATCATCAATTCAAAAGTATCATAAATTCCTTAGTATCATAGATTCAGGAGTTTCATAGATTCACTAGTATCATAAATTCAAGCGCATAATGAATTCACTAGTGTCACGGATTCACTGGTATCATAGATTTGAAGTACCATAGTTGATAGCATTATTGATTTTCTAGTGGCATATATTCAAAATTTTCATATATTCACTAGTCGCATAGATGCACACGTATCATAGATTAAGTATCATAGATTAAGTATCATAGATTTACTAGTAGCATATATTCAAAAGTATCATTGATTCACTAGAACAATAAATTCAATCGTTTCATAGATTCACTAGTATCGTAGATTCAAACGTATCAAAAATTGACTACTATCATAAATTCAAAAGAATCCTAAATTCACTACTTTCATAAATTCAAAAGTATCATAATTTCACTACTATAATAATTCACAAAAGTATCATATATTCACTATTATCATAATTTCAAAAGTATCATAAACTCACTACTATCATAAATTCAAAAGTATCTTAAATTCATTAGTCTCACAGACTTGCCTCCAGGTGTCGTGGTCATCCAGTCCAGTTGTCGTTTCTTGCTGACGACCATGACGGCACTCAGGATCTGACAACACTCTCCCTGGTCACACTCGGAGTTATATGAACAAATGTGACCAAGAGTGGCCTAGGGTCATGGGAATTGAAAGATTGCGTTAATAACAAACTAGTAATACAAATGAGAGATTTTTTGGTGTGTCAAGTGACAATAACATAATGAATAAAATCGCATGAAATAATCATTTGTGCATTTAACTTGAGCGTATTGCCAGGCCAAAAGGAAATCTAATCGTCTGAAAATGGTGAGAATTATTTCTGGTCTAGTAATTATTGCATACTTTGTGTGTTGTTTTTTAATGTTGCATCTTGCTTGTAAAGTAATGAGGCGGTGAGAGGCAAAGGTCATTTGGGGAAAGGTTCATTTGGGGAAAGGTTCATTTTGGGGATAGGTTCATTTTGGGGAAAGGTTCGTTTTGGGGAAAGGTTCATTTTGGGGAAAGGTTCATTTTGGCGAAAGGTTCATTTTGGGGAAATGTTCATTTTGGGGAAAGGTTCATTTTGGGGAAAGGTTCATTTTGGGGAATGGTTCGTTTTGGGGAAAGGTTCATTTTGGGGAAAGGTTCATTTTGGGGAAAGGTTCATTTTGGAGAAAGGGTCGTTTGGAGAGATAGTTATCAAAGATCTGTAGGTTTGGAGTTTTGCCCTATCGTTCAGATAAAACGCCAAACTTTGGAATGTCAATGAAAGTATGTGTCTCTTCAGTGTCGCTTCATTGAATATTAACACAACGATGTAATGTTCCTGAGGCTAACATCAACCCCAGACTCAAACACATTCATAAGTTAGGCCTGATTTAGTGAAACAATTCATCAAACACATTCATAAGTTAGGCCTGATTTAGTGAAACAGGTCATCAAACACATTCATAAGTTAGGCCTGATTTAGTGAAACAATTCATCAAACACATTCATAAGTTAGGCCTGATTTAGTGAAATAGGTCATCAAACACATTCATAAGTTAGGCCTGATTTAGTGAAACAGTTGATCAAACACATTTATAAGTTAAGCCTGATTTAGTCAAACAGGTCATCAAACACATTCATAAGTTAGGCCTGATTTAGTGAAATAGGTCATCAAACACATTCATAAGTTAGGCCTGATTTAGTGAAACAGTTGATCAAACACATTTATAAGTTAAGCCTGATTTAGTCAAACAGGTCATCTTAATTCAATAGCTTATAGTTCTTTGTAACGAATTATTATATTTTGTTGAAATACATGACGCCGACCGACCAACCTACCGACTATTTGGTAAAATACTCAGGTAAGAAACCTAGTCCCAACCGTTGTTTAGAAATATACTCACATAAGATACGGTGACCATGCAGGCGAATGTGAGAAGTAGAGAAATCAAGTCCATGTTTCTGTACGACTGTGGAACTGTCGAATTTTTATAATATTAATTCATTATATAATTTCTTACAATTTTTTCACATACTTTGTGTTTGTTAGAAGGCTCATGGACAAAAAAATACGTTTAAAAGACAATTTGTAAAGATAAATCTAGAAACTTGCATATCTCAGTGTAAATCAAAGGCTACCTTTGTGTAGTGGTGATCACCTTCAGGACATCAAGCGATGCGATTCAAGAAAGCACGCTTATAACTTTGCTGGCATAATTTATAGTGCACTTTCCATCCTCCATATGTAATCAGGCCCACATCTCCATCCTTCCCATCATGCCTCACAACTCGGTCACGTGAAGTAAGTCACACTTCTCCATCATTTCTGCCCTGCCTCACATCTCGGTCACAACAAAAAATCCGATCAAAATGTACTTTTACAGCTCATGGGGGCAAGGGGAGGGGGTGGGTCATGGAGAGCTCGGGTTAAAGGTCAGTCTAGACAGGCCATGAAGACTGTTTTATGTGAAGCTCGTTTGATGCATGATGACATAAAGCCAAAAAAATTAGTAGTTTTAAAAATCATCCAGTGTAGTCTTTAGAAGGAATGACCTTTAACCGTTAAAAACATACGCTGGGCCACTCACACTTGCCTTGGGCCTTGGTCTACCTCACACTTGCTCTGGGCTACCTCACACTTGCCTTGGGCTCCATCACACTTGCCCTGGGCTAATTCACACTTGCCCTGGGCTACCTCACACTTGCCCTGGGCTACCTCACACTTGCCCTGGGCTAGACAGACCAAAAACATTTTTCATTTAAAGCATACAGTTGATAAAAGCTTGATTCATCAAAAGTCTCTGATTGCACCTGTTCAGCTCTTCTGAAGACATCAACTCAGTCGGCCGTGAGTTTCAACATCACCTTCCATTTGATGTCTGCGATATTCAATCATTTGCAGATTAACGCCTGCGCCATCTCTGGGTCCCAGTGTTCAATGGGTTCTGTTTGTTGCCAGCGATGGGAAACTAGGCCGACAGCTGCCCCTGTGTTGTTTTGTCTCTCAACTCTTTGTTTATGAACACTTAGTTTTTCGACTTTTTCATCTATCAACTCTTACTCTAACAACTCTTACTCTATCAACTCTTACTCTATCAACTCTTACTCTATCAACTCTTACTCTAACAACTCTTACTCTAACAACTCTTACTCTATCAACTCTTACTCTAACAACTCTTACTCTAACAACTCTTACTCTATCAACTCTTACTCTATCAACTCTTACTCTATCAACTCTTACTCTATCAACTCTTACTCTAACAACTCTTACTCTATCAACTCTTACTCTAACAACTCTTTCTCTATCATTTTTCTGTCTATTAAATTGTTGTGCATTTCTTTATGTCTATCGAAATGTTTGTCCATCCTTGAATTACGCATTGCGACTTCTGACACCTATGTTACTATTCACGCTGTTGTTGTGGGGAACACAAAAATGATAGACAGCTCAATCTACGTTACTATTATTCAACTGTCACTGCCACGTCATCGATGTATAATGAATCATCAATCCCACTTGAAACAACTCAACACCTTAGTGAAACGTAACTTTATTCACATAATGAAGAATCCTTTCAAAATAATATCACCTCAGCCTAAAGTTGAGAATATAGATGCACTCCTTGCACACCCCTACATCATACCTGGGAGGCGTTACATCATACCTGGGAGGCGTTACATCATACTTGGGAGGTGTTACATCATACCTGGGAGGCGTTACATCATACCTGGGAGGCGTTACATCATACCTGGGAGGCGTTACATCATACCTGGGAGGCGTTACATCATACCTGGGAGGCGTTATCCTCAGCCGACTGTGTATAATGCTCAACATTATTCCCAAACGATTAAATAGTTTACTCCCCTTAGCAATTATTACTCCAAGGCGACTGTGAATAACCGCTCCGTTGTTCCAATGCCCCCCCCCCCACATCCCTCCTTTTTTTCTTCAGTTTTGACGAGGCAGATTTATTAAATCCTATTTAATCTCATGGTATTCAGTGCAACAAAGGAAACTCTTAAGATTCAAAGAAATTGCGTTTTTTAAAAGAAAACCACTTGGCACAGTCATGGGGAATTTTATTGAGTGTACCATTGGGCTCAACGTTCCATGATCCTGATTCTGATAGACTACGTTGCTGCACCCATGTACTGGCATTTATGCAATGGTTTGGGAAAGTTACCACTTGATAGAGAAATGTTAGACGGAGCTTTTCTCATCTGTCTTTGAGGTAGGGGGTGTCAATTTTTTTTAAAGAGGCCAGTGACGAAGCCAGGAATCGTGGATTTGTAGTCACTTGCGATGAAGCGCACTGTGTTGCGTTGTACTCGCTCCATCCTGTCCACGTCTTGCTTAAGGTATGGGTCCCAGATGATCGCACCATATTCTAGTAGCGGACGAACGAGTGCGAGATAGGCATTTCGCTTGCAGGATGTTGGGCAGCGGTGCAGATTTCGTCAAATGAAACCAAGCGTGGAGTTGGCTTTTTTTTTATTTTGTTTATGTGGGCTAACCATTTTAGGTTATTTTAGAAAAGAATTCCAAGGTATGGATTATTTGACACTTGTTGGAGAATGGTTTTGTTTAGAGAGTACATATAGGTTGATGTTGGTTTTTTTTAGATGCTCATTGTGTAGCATTTGGTTTCGTTAAATAGCATGCCCCATTTGCCCGCCCATTTCATAAGGCACTTCAAATCTGCTTGGAGGTGGTTGTGGTCATCGTAGCCATTTATCTCACTCTAGACAAGACAGTCATCTGCAAACAGCCTCTCTTCAGATTTTACAGTATCAGGGAGGTCGTTTATGTGACAGAGAAAGAGAAGGAGACGTAAGAATCTATGCTTGTACACTGGCTATAGCCCGCCTAACAATGGCGGCCACAATGTGGGAACTTCCGGTCTACTAAAGTTACTTGAGAAAACATGGATTCAAGCAACGAACTTTATAAGACGCCCCCCTCCTCCCCCCCCCCTTTTCCCAAGCCGCCATCCCTCCTTAACTTTTTAATGCAATTCTAATGCCCCACCCTCCTTTCAATCTGCAGATGTGTAACACCAACTGTTCCCGTAAAACAAAAGAACATACTACGCACCAAAACTACCCACATACTACTGATGCGTATTGCCCCCCACTCCACCCACATACTACTGATGCGTATTGCCCCTCCTCTCCACCCACATACTACTGATGCATATTGCCCCCCCCTCTCCACCCCCTTTTCCCAAGCCGCCATCCCTCCTTAACTTTTTAATGCTATTCTAATGCCCCACCCTCCTTTCAATCTGCAGATGTGTAACACCAACTGTTCCCGTAAAACAAAAGAACATACTACGCACCAAACGCACCAAACGCACCAAACGCACCAAACGCACCAAACGCACCAAACGCACCAAACGCACCTAGGGTGTGTCCAGGAATCGTATTTAGCGCAGTCATCGGATATTTTATTTAAGGAAATCAGCGCCATCGTGTTGCATTAGTGACATTGTTACATAGAGAATTATGTAGTTGTGTATTTCTTAAGAGAAAAAAATGTGTCATTGTGACCAAAACATCTCATACAAAAGTGGCTTTGAATAATTTGGGGGGGGGGGTTAAATTTAACTGTTAAAACAACCGACTGATTGCGTAATTAAAATAGACATCACACTGATTACATCATCAAAATAAAGACATCACACTGATTACATCATCAAAATAAAGACATCACACTGATTACATCATCAAAATAAAGACATCACACTGATTACATCATCAAAATAAAGACATCCTAATAATCTAATAATCAAACAAATACATCGAGACCAGTCTGGTATGAGAAGTTTTATTTCATCATACATATAACATGTTTTTACACTCTGACATCAGCAACTTAAGCCACAGGCTTTTCACATTTTGAGATCCACTGGTACCCTGGACGTGGCATCATCATAGACCTGGCCCCGTTGGTTGTCGGGAGTGGGATCTCATAGGTGTGGCACGTGGTACCTGGTTCACAGCTGCAGTGGCCGTTCATTTTCTCAAACACACTGCAAGCGTCGCCCTCCAGCTTGTACTTCTGACATGTACCTGTGAAACAGGGATTAGACACAATGAGGGCAGGGATTAGACACAATGAAGGCAGGGATTAGACGCAATGAGGGCAGGGATTAGACACAATGAGGGCAGGGATTAGACACAATGAGGGCAGGACTAGACACAATGGGGGCAGGGATTAGACACAATGAGGGCAGGGATTAGACACAATGAGGGCAGGGATTATAAACAATGAGGGCAGGACTAGACACAATGGGGGCAGGGATTAGACACAATGAGGGCAGGGATTAGACACAATGAGGGCAGGGATTATAAACAATTAGGGTAGGACTAGACACAATGGGGGCAGGGATTAGGCACAATGAGGGCAGGGATTAAACACAACGAGGGCAGGGATTAGACACAATGAGGGCAGGGATTAAACACAATGAGGGCAGGATTAGACACAATGGGGGCAGGGATTAAACTCAATGAGAGCAGGGATTAGACACAATGGGGGCAGGGATTAGGCACAATGAGGGCAGGGATTAGACACAATGAGGGCAGGGATTGTGTTCTGGACAAAAGCCTTGTGAAGGTATCATCAATGTGTGTTTTATTTTTATTAATAATTCTCATTTGATGTCACTCTGTTTCAATAACCGATTGAGTTTATAGCTTAGTCCGCTAGTGTTTATTGTTTAGGATTAAGTTTATACATTTTAAATTTATTGTAAACGGCCCAAATTTTTATTTTTAAAACAATCAAACTGTGCATTTTACTCCTAATTTCTAATAATATTTTATAGAACTTTTCTTTTTTTTTAAAGGTGCATTGGTTAAAAATAAAGTTTGAGATTTCCAGACAGTTATCTTGTCATTAAATCTACGAAACAAAACAAAGCTATCGGCTGAAATCGTGTGGTGACGTCATGACGAGGTCAAGAGAAGCTGGTTGTTTGTTGACCTCTGATTAAATCAACTAGAACTAGTTCAGAACTAATACAAGCGATTGAGTCAACATTTGCTGTGTCAACAGTTCTTCGGCTACGGTACTTTAAAGGACGGCCATAGAGCACTGGGCATCCAGGAGTTATCCGTCCATTTTCATTCCTTATAAGTAAATTTTTAAAAGTTTTGTATGATTTATATTTTAGATGTAATTCAACAACCCCCCCCCCCCCCCCCCCCCCCCGTCCCCCATACAAATTATTTCGAAAACAATCCTTTACATATATTTTTTTATAGTCTTATTTTGTATTAATGTTTTGTCATTACATTTACTGACTATTGAAAGTCAGGAGCAACTCAAGCATCGATGCATGTCAAAGTTTCTTGGTCGAGTTCAACGTGATTCAAGTCACTACCATTAGTTAGTCAGACCCACTTAAAGCTACAGCTGACCAAATATTACGTTTTGACACGGAACTAAAACTGCTCAGTGACACTTGCCTGTCTTGGGGGCAGCTGTGGGCAGTGCCAGCACTTGTCTCCTGCTCATCACCAAGAACTCGCTGAGAATTTGACAGCACTCGCCGTCATCACATTCTGACGCCGTAGTGCACACTTTGCCGACCAGCGCCTGTGTGTGGAGGTCATGGATAGAGTCCGTGAATAGAGTTCATGAATAGAGTTCGTGGATAAAGTTTATGGATAGTGTTCATGGATGGAGTTTATGGATAGAGTTCATGGATAGAGGACATGGATAGAATTCATTGATAGATAATGATAGGCGCGAGAATGATCAATAAATTGATCGTGACCCCATAATATATAGAGGAAGAATGGATGGATTGAGTTTATGGATAGCGTTGATGGATAGAATTCATGGGAAGAGTTCATGGATAGAGGTCATGGATTATGTGTTGACCTGTGCAACTGCTTTTCAATTTTCAAAAGCTTACCTTTAAGTTGACAAGGAACAATTTTTAAGTCAATCTGAAAACAATCACGGCAGCTTTTTTGGTGACCAAACAAAAAGACAAACAAACAAACCATCAGACAAAAGAACAGACAAAAGAACAGACAAAAGAACAGACTAAAGAACAGACAAAAGAACAGACAAAAGAACAGACAAAGGAACAGACAAAAGAACAGACAAAAGAACAGACAAAGGAACAGACAAAAGAACAGACAAAAGAACAGACAAAAGAACAGACAAAAGAACAGACAAAGGAACAGACAAAAGAACAGACAAAAGAACAGACAAAGGAACAGACAAAAGAACAGACAAAAGAACAGACAAAAGAACAGACAAAAGAACAGACAAAAGAACAGACAAAAGAACAGACAAAAGAACAGACAAAGGAACAGACAAAAGAACAGACAAAAGAACAGACAAAAGAACAGACAAAAGAACAGACAAAAGAACAGACAAAAGAACAGACAAAAGAACAGACAAAACACGACTTCATGTTTAGTACTGCGATCACTGGCCATCATGTGACAAATAGATGTCCGACCGAATCACGGCGAAAGCAAACGATAACGAAGAAAATAAAGTTTGTACAATTATAATGGTACAGAAATAATTGTACAGATATATGTGTACAGAAATAATTGTACAGATATAAGTGTACAGAAATAATTTTACAGATATAAGTGTACAGAAATAATTGTACAGATATAAGTGTACAGAAATAATTGTACAGATATAAGTGTACATAAATAATTGTCCAGATAAAATTGTACAGATATAAGTGTACAGAAATAATTGTACAGATGCTATTGTACATATAAAATTGTACATATTTATTGGTAGAGAAATAATTATACAAATATAATTGTAAAGATATATTGCTACAGAAATAATTCTACCTATATAAGTGTACATATATATTTCGTACAGATATAAGTGTACAGATATAATTGTACAGAAATAATTGTACAGATATAATTGTACAGAAATAACTGAACAGATATAATTGTACAGAAATTATTGTACATATATCTTTGTACATATAAACTGTACATATAAATTGCTACAGAAATACGTGTACATATATAATTGTACATATATATTTCGTACATATATAAGTGTACATATATAATTGTACAGATATAATTGCACAGATATAATTGTACAGAAATAATTGAACGGATATAATTGTACAGAAATAATGTTACAGATATAATTGTACAGAAATAATGGTACAGATATAATTGTACAGATTTATTGGTACAGAAATATTTGTGCAGATAAAATTGTACAGATATATTATTACAGGAATAAATGTACAGTTATAATTGTACAGATATATTGGTACAGACATAATTGTACAGATATAATTTTAAATATATATTTCGTACAGATATAATTGTACACATTATATAATTGTACAGATATAATTGTACAGTTATATTGGTACAGATATACTTTTACAGATATAACTGTGCATATATAATGGTATAGATATAATTGTGTACAGATATATCGTTAGTCTCTTGTGATACTATATTTCATTTAAAAACCTGGAACACTTACATGGGCGCCAGCGATGATGGCGAGACAGCACAGCAGGATCTTGTACATGGTCAGAGTCTGGTGTGGCTGTGATCTGCAGCAGTAGAAACTCAATGCATGGATGACTTACACCTTTTATGTGTGTGTGTCACGGCTGGTATTCTGGGTCAGGTTCGTCACGATAGAATAGATAGAGTGAAACACTCCGATAGAGCTGTTTAGCAATCCATCGAAATAAAGTAAAGTCTAACTCAAACAATGCCTTTAAATGATTGCGTTTATGTGGAGATCTGAATGGAGAGTGAAAATAGGATTGTAGCAGCACTTCCGTTTTAACAAGAGCGCCTTACGACAATATAACAGTTGTAGCAGCACTTCCGTTTTAACAAGAGTGCCTTACGACAATGGAACAGTTGTAGCAGCACTTCCGTTTTAACAAGAGCGCCTTACGACAATAGAACAGTTGTAGCAGCACTTCCGTTTTAACAAGAGTGCCTTACGACAATGGAACAGTTGTAGCAGCACTTCCGTTTTAACAAGAGTGCCTTACGACAATAGAACAGTTGTAGCAGCACTTCCGTTTTAACAAGAGTGCCTTACGACAATGGAACAGTTGTAGCAGCACTTCCGTTTTAACAAGAGTGCCTTACGACAATGGAACAGTTGTAAGATCACTTCCGTTTTAACAAGAGTGCCTTACGACAATGGAACAGTTGTAAGAGCACTTCCGTTTTAACAAGAGTGCCTTACGACAATGGAACAGTTGTAAGAGCACTTCCGTTTTAACAAGAGTGCCTTACGACAATGGAAAAGTTTGCAGGAAAGAATTATTGAATACTTTAAAGATGGGGATTTAAAAATATTATTTTAAAATATTTTCTGGTGGAAACAATGTTATAGTGCACATAAAATGTTATAGTGCACATAGAATTTTATAGTGCACATACAATGTTATAGTGCACATACAATGTCATAGTGCACATACAATGTTACAGTACACATACAATGTTATAGTGAACATACAATGTTATAGTACATATACAATATTAGAGTACACATACAATGCTATAGTACACATACAATGTTTTAATACACATACAATGTTATAGTGCACAAACAATGTTATAGTACATATACAATTTTATAGTACACATACAATTTTACAGTGCATATACAATTTTATCGCAATAATACAATGTTAAAGTACCCATACAATGTTATACTACACATACAATGCTACGGTACATATACAATGTTGTAGTACACATACACTTTTTTTAGAACATAAACAATGATACAGTACTACTACAATATGTATGTACAATACAATTTTATATTAATAATACAATGTTACAGTACACACACAATGTTACAGTACACATACAAAGTTATAGTACGCATACAGTGTTACAGTATATATCCAATGTGACAATAATAATACAATGTTACAGTACTAATACAAGTTATAGCACATATATAATGTTACAGTTCACATACAATGTTACAGCACACATACATTGTTATAGTACACATGCAGTGTTACAGTTTTAATACAATGTTACAGTAGATATACAATTTTACATTGATAACCCATAGTTAACATAAGCATACAATGTGATAGTACACATACAATGTTACAGTACTAATGTTGTTGTTGTTCGTCCGTCGAAGTCGACTAGGACCATCGGGTCATCCAAAGGTTAGGGGGAGGTTGGGTTAGGGGGAGGTTGGGTTAGGGGGAGGTGGAGTTAGGGGGAGGTTGGGTTAGGGGTAGGTTGGGGTACGGTGAGCTCATTAGGTGGCAACATACAATGTTACAGTACTAATGTTGTTGTTGTTCGTCCGTCGAAGTCGACTAGGACCATCGGGTCATCCAAAGGTTAGGGGGAGGTTGGGTTAGGGGGAGGTTGGGTTAGGGGGAGGTTGAGTTAGGGGGAGGTTGGGTTAGGGGTAGGTTGGGTTACGGTGAGCTCATTAGGTGGCTTGCTAGACCGATCCGTGCTAATACAATGTTACAGTACACATAAAATTTTATAATACTAATAAATTGCTATTGTACAAATATAATGTTACAGTACATATACAATGTTACAGTAATAATATAATATTACAGTACACATACAATGTTACAGTACTCATACAATGTTACAGTACATATACAATGTTACAGTACACATAAAATGGTACAGTACACATACCAAGTTACAGTACACATACCAAGTTACAGTACACATGCAATATTCAGTACAATACAATGTTGCAGTACATATACAATGTTACATTAATAATACAATATTACAGTACACATACAATGTTATGGTACAGATACAATGCTACAGTACTAATACAATGTTACTATACATATGCAATGTTACATTAATACTACAAAATTACAGAATATATACAATGTTACATTAATACTACAATGTTACAGTACATATACAATGTTACATTACACATACAATGTTAAAATACACATACAATGTTATAATACACATATAATGTTACAGTACACATAAAATGGTACAGTACACATTAAATGGTACAGTACACATACAATGTTACAGTACTAATACAATGTTACAGTACATATGCAATGTTACATTAATAATACAATGTTAAGTAAACATTATAGCACAGTTCATAGCACAGTACATTGAGTACATATCATTTTAAATAAAACCTGCAAATTTCCCACCCTGCCCTACCCAAATACTTCTTTGGTGACACTCCGTGATGGTTTCAGTCGAATCTCGAAGACTAGTCTAATTCTGATTTTTTATATTTTTTACGTTTGTGTAGATTAACACGTTGAATATAATGATAAAAATCGTTTGAAAATCGAAGGACAAGTTTTTATTGTATAGCAATGAATGAGACAAACATGGCCACGGGGCGGTTTTGAGAAAAGCTTAAAAAGTCAGTCAGTGGTAAATAGACAACCATAACTGTGACAATTTACCGTCATAACCTTTGCATTGCTTTCATTTACATTGAGTCCGACATGTGCTGAAATGATGGCCCCATCTTTTGTCGTATCTTGCATTAGTTGATTGTGGGACATAGCTGCAATGTCATTCCATGGCTCTACACTGCAGTATCCGTCAGCAGGCCATTTGCCGCCAATGCCTGAAGTTTGACAATATGATGTCTGACGTTGTGAAATGCATCAACTTTATCAAGTCCAAAAGCTCGAAGAAGCGTTGGTTGCCCGTATTTTTAATGGAAATTTCAGCATATAAAAATGTTATCTACTTCACCGAGGAATGTCGGCTTAGTAGGGGAAACGTCTTGAAATTATGTTTTGAGTTGAGCGCAGAGATCAAAGTCTTCATGGAGAAGGATGGAGTTGTTGTTCCTGTACTAAGTGATTCCAAATTGCTCATGGACTTGGCTTTTCTTGTTGACATTACACGGGAGCTGAATGCATTCAGCAAGAAGTTATAAGACCAGGGGCTGTTTGTCAGTGTTGCATATGAAAATTTCAGGGAATTCTGCACAAAACGTGTACCATGGAAAACCCAGTTATCTCAGAGAAACGTCATGGATTCAGACACACCATTCAGTAGCAAGTATACTGATGCCATTGCAAAGCTACGGGAAGAATTTGATTACAGGTTTGCAGATTTCAAAAGACACAGAGCGAATTTTCATTTATTTATTTTTTTGCTGACCCTTTATCAATGTGAAAGATGCTCCACAAGTCAAAGTTCAGGACCGAATTTACTGATGAGCATCTTCAAGCCACACTGAGGTTCTCAGTTGCTTTCTCGCTCACGCTAAATGTTGCTCAGCTGTGTAAAAAGAAGCGCTGCCAGGTCTCTGGCAACAAGGAGTAGGATGAAGAAAGTGAAGCCTAGTTCTTGAGAACTATTAATGTTTTTATCTGTTGTTAAGAAAGATTGAGCAGATTGTAACAGTTGCACTTGTAAATTTGTTATAGCTTTTTTGTGGAATACTTGATGCGGCCCACTCTCGCTCATTCAGAGTCCACCTCCTCAGGCCCCCGGATAATTTGAGTTTGAGACCCCTCGCGTAGAGCGGTGACCTCGATTACAGACTTATAAATTGTTTTGCGCTAAGATAATCAATTGCAATTTGAATAGCGAATGGAAGCTGTGCGATACCACAGAACAGAAGGTGTGCGATACCACAGAATAGAAGGTGTGCGATACCACAGAATAGAAGGTGTGCGATACCACAGAATAGAAGGTGTGCGACACCACAAAATAGAAGGTGTGCGATACCACAGAATAGAAGGTGTATGATACCACAGAATAGAAGGTGTGCGATACCACAGAATAGAAGGTGTGCGATACCACAGAATAGAAGGTGTGCGACACCACAGAACAGAAGGTGTGCGATACTACAGCAGTGCAGTTTAATGTAAGGTGGCTACTTAGCACGTGTTGGGAGTGTACGTTAGAGATGTGGTTACGTGATAAGATGTGCCTGGTATTCGTTGATCTGTGGTGATGCATGGTGATACGTGGTGATATGGGGGGATATTTGGTAATGTGGTGATATGTGGCGATATGAGGTGATATGTACTTTAGATAGATAACAACTTGTAGTATAAAATAGTGGTGTTAAAAGCTGAGCGTGTTGTGTGAGAAAATCTGAGGCTCCATGTGTGTGTTGTGGGGAGGGGCCAAAGTTTTGATGCTGATTTACATGAGATGTCTAGACCTGATGTTCTCTTATGACATCATATACATTTCTTATATTGTTTAAATACTTACCAATTTTATTACAGCTTGATTGCTATTTCCTAGAAGAGGCTTGTTTATTCTCTCTAACCCCCTTATCTATTCCCTCTAACATGCTTATCTGTTCCCTCTAAAATCCCTGTTTATTCCCTCTAACCCCCTGTCTGTTCGCGCTAACTCACCTGTCTATTCCCTCTAATCCCCTTGTCTATTCCCTCTAACCCCCTTGTCTATTCCCTCTAACCCCCTTGTCTATTCCCTCTAACCCCCTTGTCTATTCCCTCTAACCCCCTTGTCTATTCCCTCTAACCCCCTTGTCTATTCCCTCTAACATCCCTGTCTATTCCGTGACAGATGGCTACACCATGGATGACATCGTCCTCTACTGGCTCAACGACAGGGGCGCTGTCACAGGGGTAGAAGATGTCTCCTTACCACAATTCTCCATAACAAACTACGCCACCATTAACAAAATTGAAGAGCTGTTAACAGGTAACTGGAATTGTTATAAAACAAACAACTTTTGAGTGATCGGTGTTATTCCTATAAAGTAACCAAAAAAATGTTGTCAACTGTCTCAACATTTATAACGAAACAAAATTGTGAGATTATTTATTATATCCATTACTCGTTGATTGGATTACTTGTTTTTTAAGATCCTAATCACGATTTGTGTTTTTAATTTCCAGGTGATTACCAGAGATTGTCCTTAATCTTCCAGTTACAGAGGAACATCGGTTACTTCATCTTTCAGACTTATCTCCCTTCTATCCTCATTGTCATGCTCTCCTGGGTCTCGTTCTGGATCAACCATGAGGCAACTTCCGCCAGGGTTGCATTAGGTAAGTATCAACCACGAGGCGACTTCCACCAGAGTCGCATGAAGCAATAGTCAACTTGTTATTACCAACATTCCAAAGATAACTTACGTCCCAAGTGTTGCGTGATCTTAAGCGGTGCATTAAGAATATTCATTGATAACCCGGGTTTTAACACCTGGTTTCAACACTTGTTCAACGCAGGTGTAGCAAGAGTAAACTCGTTGCATTTCGGAAGTAGTTATTCGATAAGATGTCATCATAAATTCCTTTGAAGTGTCAAAAATTTCCCAGCAGCAACCCCACAAAATTTGGATTTGGGAATGTCAATAAATCTTAATTTGCTTTAACATTTTAAACGATTTTTAGCACTTAAATAAATAGAAGACATGAGTGTGTTCTGTCATTTCGACCTAGCAATAGGATAAATTCTAACTATCCCAGGTGTCACCCTTGTACTGACCACCACTAACTATTCCAGTTATCACCACTGTACTGACCACCATTAACTATCCCAGGTATCACCACTGTCCTGACGATGACCACCATCAGCAACGGTGTCAGGTCGTCGCTGCCGCGCATCTCGTATGTCAAGGCCATCGACATCTACCTGGTCATGTGCTTCGTCTTCGTGTTCGCCGCCCTCCTGGAGTACGCCGCTGTCAACTACACCTACTGGGGGGCCCGCGCCAAGAGGAAAGCCAAGCGGCTCAGAGAGAGGGCCACCAGTGTCCGGAAGCGGGTCGATGATGGTGACCAGATGGTAGGATGATGTTATTTAGAGCTGTCTACATTGGTGTTTGCTCTATTTTCGCTATTTTTGTCCTCGGTAGTTTTCCTATCATTGTCTGATAGTTCTCACGAGTTTATCATTTCAGCTTATCTTTCTCTATGTTAAAAGAACTTCGCTCTCAAATCTTTTTGGGAAACTCTTTTGAAAATCTTCGCATTTCACTCTATCTATAAAATCTGAAGTCTGTAGCAAATCTGAAGTCTATAACAATCTAAGACACCCAAAATTATACTTTGAAATCAAAAAGTTTTCTATTCCTTCTGCTGACATCATGTAATCCTGATGACATTTTGTAATCATGACGACATTATGTAACCCTGCTGACATTATGCAATCCGGCTGCTGACGCTATGCAATCCCGCTGTTGACGTATTGCATTCCTCAGTTAGACTTAAAACGGACGACTTGAAAGAGACCAGGATGCGGTGGATGACCAGCAGTAGTTCTTGTGTCTCACTGTGCTCTTACACATTCCACGTCGCAGGAAGTGTCCGAATATTTTTATTGTGTCTATTTCATGCGCCTGCGGGACTCCCTTTCTGACTTCATTTCCCATAGAGTCCAATACTTTATGATAACAGCATGTACAAATGTTTCAATGTGTCTTCTTTCTTAAATCTTTTTCCCCCACAACTAAATTAATTCAAACATACCGAATACTTTAAAATTTAACCAAACAAATTAATACTTTAATTAAACTAAAATCCCTAAATTAAAAGTCCCCTAAACTAAACAACCCCTAAATACAAAGTTTTCGCATAAATCCTTTATAAAATATAATATTGAGCAATAGTGGGGGAAAGGGAGGGGGTGACAAAGCATGCCTACAAGTAACACAACTGATAAGAATCACAACGAGTGCCTCCCGCCTTATCAAGTGTCGCAACCACACATTGGTTGCACGCCCCTGAACCACATTAATATTCTTATCCCCCACCCGCCTTTACACCGCTGATTTATCTCACCAACAATTTTAGAAAAAAAAAAGAAAACATTACGCACCAAAAGCATGTGCGGTATTATTAATTTTTTTTTTTTACAATTTCATTTAGCGCAACTATCGGAAATTTTATTTCGTGAAATCAGTGGCATCATATTTTCTTCCTAAAATAAGGTGATTTTTGGGCTTGGGGTGGGGCTGAAAATATGATCAGAGTGTGTTGTCTATGAGTCTATGTGCCAAGTTTCAGCTCGAGAGGTTGACGGGAAATGGATCAATTACCCCTCCACAGATTTTTGCCAGTCCACTATCCAGCCAGAAACAAAAGCGAAGTTAATATAAGGCACTAACAAACACTATTCATCGGTGTTGTAATGTGGACTAGCTGAAACTCAGACAAAGCTGGAGTGATCAAACCTTTAGGCAAAGAACATCTCAGTTTATTTCATTGTCTGAATACGAGGTCATGACCCCGATCTGAAGTTTGGCAAATAAACATTTGTGTTATCCAAAGATGATTTCTCCTAACACTTACTTTCTTGCAACACCCAAACTATTTCAATGAAACTGCTTGGATAGTAACAGCTGCAGGTGGGGAGAGAATCTTAAATTTAAAGCACCCCTTATTAACAATTGAGGACATACTTTATGTCTAACACTGTGCTAACAATTGAGGACATACTTTATGTCTAACACTGTACTAACAATTGAGGACATACTTTATGTCTAACACTCCACTAACAATTTAGGACATACTTTATGTCTAACACTCTACTAACCACTGAGATTTATACTCAACTCTACTATAATTAGCAGTAAAAATATACACATCCATTATTTAAGTCCTTATTAGTTGCAAGGGTCTGATGAAATACACAGGTAAGGGCCACAATCGACTGTAATTAATATATTTAAGGTTGTCTCCCGTTTAACAAACTTGTCTTTTCTTTTCCCAAAACTTGAACGTTGACAACTTGGAGATACTCTCGTAACCAGTAGCAAGTTACACTTTGAATTCAGAGAACTTGGAGGTACTCTCGTAAACAATAGCCAAGTTACACTTCGAACTAAAAGAACATGGGGATAGCCTCATAGACAATTCCTAAGTTAGGCTGGGGCTAATGTTTTAAAATCAAAATTATTTGTTACAATATGTAATGACTGGTATTCGCCAATCTGGCCGATGTTGAAACGCGCTTGAACTATCTGGATCTCTCGGTATCAGCCAGGGGTCACTCTGGATATGACAGTGCTCACTCTATATCAGCCAGTGGTCTCTCTGTATCAGCCAGGGACTTAAACTTATCCAGATGGGTCTAGTTATAGTAGGCGCAGTGGTCTCTCTGTATCAGCCAGGGACTTAAACTTATCCAGATGGTCTAGTTATAGTAGGAGCAGTGGTCTCTCTGTATCAGCCAGGGACTTAAACTTATCCAGATGGGTCTAGTTATAGTAGGAGCAGTGGTCTCTCTGTATCAGCCAGGGACTTAAACTTATCCAGATGGGTCTAGTTATAGTAGGAGACCAATTTCATTAAGTGATGTGAGACTTATCTTCCACTCTTGTCTTTGTCTATACATTACTCTCTGTCTATTTCTCTAAACCTCTGAACCCTCGTCTCTATATTCTATTCGTCTCTCAATCTGTTTCTCTTTCTCTCTCTCTCTCTCTCTTTCTCTCTCTCTCTCTCTCTCTCTCTCTCTGCCTCTCTCTCTTTTACTCTCTAACTGTTTCATCCTCTGTCTATTATTATGTCTCGCTTTGTCTCTGATACACAAACACACTTTCTTTGTCTCTTTCTTCCACTCTCATCGGTCAGTCACACACGTAAGATTGCCCAGGAGCACAAAGTCAGTGGTCAGTCACACAATTAAGATTGCCCAAGAGGACAAAGTCATTGGTCAGTCACACACTTAAGATTTCCCAAGAGGACAAAGTCATTGGTCAGTCACTCACTTAAGATTACCCAAGAGAACAAAGTCATTGGTCAGCCACACAATTAAGATTGCCCAAGAGGACAAAGTCATTGGTCAGTCATACACTAAATATTTCCCAAGAGAACAAAGTCATTGGTCAGTCACTCACTTAAGATTACCCAAGAGAACAAAGTCATTGGTCAGCCACACAATTAAGATTGCCCAAGAGGACAAAGTCATTGGTTAGTCACACACTTAAGATTTCCCAAGAGGACAAAGTCATTGGTCAGTCACTCACTTAAGATTACCCAAGAGAACAAAGTCATTGGTCAGTCACTCACTTAAGATTACCCAAGAGAACAAAGTCATTGGTCAGTCACTCACTTAAGATTACCCAAGAGAACAAAGTCATTGGTCAGCCAGACAATTAAGATTGCCCAAGAGGACAAAGTCATTGGTCAGTCACACTATTAAAATTGCCCAAGAGGACAAAGTCATTGGTCAGTCACACAATTAAAATTGCCCAAGAGGACAAAGTAATTGGTCAGCCACACAATTAAGATTGCCCAAGAGGACAAAGTCATTGGTCAGTCATAAACTAAATATTTCCCAAGAGGACAAAGTCATTGGTCAGTCATACACTAAATATTTCCCAAGAGAACAAAGTCATTGGTCAGTCACACACTTAAGATTACCCAAGAGAACAAAGTCATTGGTCAGCCACACAATTAAGATTGCCCAAGAGGACAAAGTCATTGGTCAGTCACACACTTAAGATTGCCCAAGAGGACAAAGTCATTGGTCAGTCAGACTATTAAAATTGCCCAAGAGGACAAAGTCATTGGTCAGTCACACAATTAAAATTGCCCAAGAGGACAAAGTAATTGGTCAATCACACACTTAAGATTCCCCAAGAGGACAAAGTCATTGGTCAGTCATAAACTAAATATTTCCCAAGAGGACAAAGTCATTGGTTAGTCACACACTTAAGATTTCCCAAGAGGACAAAGTCATTGGTCAGTCACTCACTTAAGATTACCCAAGAGAACAAAGTCATTGGTCAGTCACTCACTTAAGATTACCCAAGAGAACAAAGTCATTGGTCAGTCACTCACTTAAGATTACCCAAGAGAACAAAGTCATTGGTCAGCCAGACAATTAAGATTGCCCAAGAGGACAAAGTCATTGGTCAGTCACACTATTAAAATTGCCCAAGAGGACAAAGTCATTGGTCAGTCACACATTAAAGATTGCCTAAGAGGACAAAGTCATTGGTTAGTCACACACCAAAAATTGAATGCATCACTTTGATTAAAAGGACCAAATTTTACCTGTAGATGAGATTTACTATTAATGAGATTGCCTCGCTTTCTTAAGTTGCAAGTTCCGCCTCTGATTGGTCTCCACTCGCACATCATTGTACCCCACCCCCGCGCGCACCCATTAATCCCCACCTCATCAGCTGATCTGAAATCACTCAGAGCTTTAGAGGCACCTTTAGAAATGTTCAGATGGCCTTCTCTGTGCTCAACAGTAGTCCTGAGTCCCCATGGGGCCCCCATCCAGTGTCTAGAAAGCGCCGCAGTCCCCATGGGGCCCCCAATCCAATGTCTAGAGAGCCGTCTGAAAGAATGTATCCCTCATTAACTTTGTGCCCGTGTGGACTGAGTGGACAATGAACTCATCTCATTGGTCTGCCTGGTCTCACAAGAATTTTATAAAATAAAGCAGAAAAAAAAACTAGCCCAGCGAAATGTCAGGTGCCACGAAAGAAAAATTTGAATGAATTGTTGTTGTTGTTGTTTTTGTTGTTGTTGCTGTTGCTGATGATGTTGCTGTTGTTCTTGCTGTTGTTGTTGCTGTTGCTGTTGATGTTGTTGTTGTTGCTTTTGTTGTTGTTGTTGCTGTTGTTCTTGCTGTTGTTTTTTTGGTGTTGTTGTTGTTGTTTTTGTTGTTGATGTTGCTGATGTTGTTGATGTTGATGTTGTTGTTTTTGTTGCTGTTGCTGTTGTTTTTGTTGTTGTTTTTGTTGTTGATGTTGTTGTTGCTGTTGTTGTTTTTGTTGCTGTTGATGTTGTTGTTGCTGTTGCTGTGTTGTTGCTGCTGTTGTTGTTGTTGCTGTTGCTGTTGTTGTTGTTTTTGTTGTTGTTGTTGTTGATGTTGTTGTTGCTGTTGTTATTGCTGCTGTTGTTGTTTTTGTTGATGGTGTTGTTGTTTTTATTGTTGTTGTTGTTTTTGTTGTTGATGTTGTTGTCGCTGTTGTTGTTGTTGTTGTTTTTTTTGTTGTTTTTTTGTTGCTGTTGTTGTGGGTGTTGCTGTTGTATTTGATGTTGTTGTTGCTGTTGTTGTTTTTGTTGTTGTTGTCGTCGCAGTCGTTTGTGTTTTATTGATACGTCATGTCTGAGACATTGTTAACAAATGCCCATGACAACATTTGGTCTGTATCCATGTGGATGTCCGGAGACGTTTGGTTACCCTCCTTGCGGCCTGTGGGGGGGGTCTGTGGGGGGGGGGGGGGGGGGGGGGGGGGTCTGTGTGGAGGGAGGGTTGATGTTCCGTGTGTAGACTACAACTGGCAAATGTTGCATGCAACATGCAGGGTGTTTGGGTTTTTTTTCTAGAAAATTGATCGTGGCATGTTTTGACACGATGCTTTGATGTCCAGCCAGTATTATGAACTGTTGCAACATCTTAATGCCCGATGTAGGTCAAACTTAATGACATGCACATAATATTCTATCTATTTAAATAGCATGTAAAAATCCTGCCTACAACGTCTCGGGAATTGGTATAAATAGTTTTGAGAATCTCGAGAGGGACGAGATTTAGAACCAGAGCCGTTCTTAGGAGTTTGGGGGCCCTAAGCATGGAGCGTAGGTTGGGGGCCCCGGGAGGGGGGGGTGGGGTCCGGGGAGCTCCCTCGAGCTGAGGAGAAAACACCACCCACCACTGCGGCACCTCCATTCTGCCTTCATCTCAATGTTTCCTCTTTCCCATTCCCACGGCCAAGCCCCCGATTTCCTGTCTGCCACCCCAAAGCCCTCCCCCCCCCCTGCTGCTTCTCTTCCCCTGCCTCCGAATTCAACTCAGAATGATAAATTTCAGGATGAGGAAGGAACGTGAGTGACACAGACGGCCGCAGTGCCAGTTTTAAAAAAAACGGGGGATCAAGGGCACCTCAGGGGGGCCCCTTCACGTTCGGGGCCCTACGCGGATGCGTAGTCAGCGTATGCCTAAGAACGGGCCTGTTAAAACGAGAGTAGATGAGGGCAGATGAGAGAAGAGGATACGCTTGGGGCAGCCATGTGTGTTGGGAGTAAATGATTGGGAACGAAGGAAAGCATACTTGTAATCATTCTCATATTTTAATGATGCCACCATGGGGTGATGTATTTGTTGATACACTGTGAGTACGACAATCATACAGTGGCGTGTCAAAGCAGGAATTTATACTTCCACTGTGGGGGTGTGGAACGCTTGTGAGCCGTGTGTGGTGGAGGGAGCCGTGTGTGATGGAGGGAGCCGTGTGTGATGGAGGGAGCCGTGTGTGATGGAGGGAGCCATGTGTGATGGAGGAAGTTGTGTGTGATGGAGGGAGTCGTGTGTGATGGAGGGAGCCATGTGTGATGGAGGGAGCCATGTGTGATGGAGGGAGCCATGTGTGATGGAGGAAGTTGTGTGTGATGGAGGGAGGCGGGTGTGATTGAGGGAGCCATGTGTGATGGAGGGAGCCGTGTGTGATGGAGGGAGCCATGTGTGATGGAGGGAGCCGTGTGTGATGGAGGAAGTTGTGTGTGATGGAGGGAGTCGTGTGTGATGGAGGAAGTTGTGTGTGATGGAGGGAGTCGTGTGTGATGGGGGGAGCTGTATGTTATGGAGGGAGCCGTGTGTTATGGAGGGAGCTATGTGTGATGGGGGGAGCCGTGTGTTATGGAGGGAGCCATGTGTGATGGAGGGAGCCGTGTGTAATGGGGGAGCCGTGTGTGATGGGGATCACCTAATATTGAACTAGGAATAAGACAGTGATTACAACAGGACAATGTATTCACCAAAGTCCACATCAGCTACATTCCGCATATTGTTGTTCAAACTCCATGGCGAATGATCCAAATATGTGTGTTTAAACACTTGTAAAATTATCAAAATGGCGTTATTTAAAAAATGAAACTGTTTGAAAGACTCTTGTAATAACTGACATCTGTCATAACTGACATATGTCATTACTTTCATCTGCCATAACTAACTTCTTCCCTATATATGATGCTTCACCGACAGTTAATTTTCAATTCAGATCTAGAGAGTGATAATAACAAGGGTTCTGTATAACCATGACAAGCCTTATAACCATAACAGCCCTTATAACCCTAACATCCCTTATAACCATAACATCCTTTATAACCATAACATCCCTTATAACCATAACATCCTTTATAACCATAACATCCCTTATAACCATAACATCCTTTTTAACCATAACATTTCATCAGACCATAACAGGCCTCCATGAAAGCTTTATGATTCAAGCACATATTAAGAGTTTATCTCTGACGCCAAATCAATAAGCTGTAAACTACGAATGTTTGCTGGCATTGTAACTTGAGTGTTCCAAGTGATTGGGAAAAGATATTGACATTTTCAAACACTTGAAATAATAAGAAATAGAAGAAATGTGCACTGCATTACCCTTAGCTGCATTACCTTTAGCTTTATTACCTTAAGCCGTGTCAGACATTCGTTGCATGATGACAATTAAGTTCTATGCGTCATAATGCACATGCATACAATGAGAAGTCCATGTCAAACCGTAAGTGGGCTGTTGGATTGGGCCGTCTTCGGTCCACTTCACCGCTCTGTGAGTCTATGACTGTCACGTGACGTCTTCGGTCCACTTCACCGCTCGGTGAGTCTATGGTTGTCACGTGAGTCTTCGGTCCACTTCACTGCTCTGTGAGTCTATGGCTATCACGTGACGTCTTCAGACCACTTCACGGCTCTGTGAGTCTATGACCGTGACGTGACGTCTTCGGCCTACCTCACCGCTCTGTGAGTCTATGGCTGTCACGTGACGTCTTCGGTCCACTTCACCGCTCTGTGAGTCTATGGTTGTCACGTGACGTCTTCGGTCCACTTCACCGCTCTGTGAGTCTATGGCCTTTATGTGACGTCTTCAGTCCACTTCACCGCTCAGTGAGTCTATGGCCTTTATGTGACGTCTTCAGTCCACTTCACCGCTCAGTGAGTCTATGGTCTTCATGTGATGTCTTCGGTCCACTTCACCACTCAGTGAGTCTATGGTCTTCATGTGACGTCTTCGGTCCACTTCACCGCTCAGTGAGTCTATGGTCTTCATGTGACGTCTTCGGTCCACTTCACCGCTCAGTGAGTCTATGGCCTTTATGTGACGTCTTCAGTCCACTTCACCGCTCAGTGAGTCTATGGCCTTTATGTGACGTCTTCAGTCCACTTCACCGCTCAGTGAGTCTATGGTCTTCATGTGACGTCTTCGGTCCACTTCACCGCCTAGTGAGTCTAAGGCCGTCACGTGATGTCAAGACTCGTGTAAAGACACGGATGGATGTTTTGTTTGTAGGGCGATGACTTGTGATGGGTCAATGACGTCTGACAGGTCAATGACGTATGATGGGTAAAGGACATGTGATGGGTCAATGACGTGAGACAGGTCAATGACGTGTGATGGATCAATGACGTCTGACAGGTCAATGACTTATGATGGGTCAATGACGTCTGACAGGTCAATGGCGTGTAATGGGTCAATGACGTGTGATGGGTCAATGACGTCTGACGGGTGAATGACGTGTGATGGGTCAATGAATAGATGAAAGGAATTGTTAGCCAGGACTTGACTTCATGATACGGCAATGAAATGTCAGGCAGGACTTGACTTCATGATACTGCAGTTTGTGGCCTAACAGGTTTCCTTTAACTTAGCCTTAATTTTTAATAAATGTCTTTCAAAATTGTTAAAAAAAGGTTCATTATTATTTTCGTGTTATTGAACATCTTCACAGTCTCTATATTTGTTTAATACTTATTGAGATACTACCTTATATGTTTCTTATAAAATTACAATTTGAAAAGGAGGAACTTGTAGATTTTAAAACTTAACACTAAATGGTCTTGCTTTTTAGGGTTTACTGTAAAGTTAATTAATTGACTTTACTCAGTGGCGGAACCATCAAATTAAATAAAAGCCCGTCCTGTTTAAGTGCGAACGTGATTTCCTTCGTTCTGCAATGAGATCGATTTCCAAAAATAATCTCTTCGATGAGTTGATCTGATCACTAACAATATAACCTGTGAGACATAAATCTTCACACACCTTCATCTCCCACCCCCCTTTCACCCCAACCTTACCTTTACCCGCCGCGGGATTGATGTCAGAGACAGTTGTCATGAGAATATCTGTCAATAAATCACTCGGTATAAGTAGCCTGAAACATGTCAGACATGACCAGTCATGTGCGGCACCTCCACGCAGGATGTCACTGCGTGCACTAGTCTGGGTTAGTCTTCCTATGATGTTGAGTTTGGTTTCTGGAGACTTATCATCTTTGGCGTTCACTTCCGAGACCTGGTGTGATCTCCCGGCCAAAGTGGCCAGGGGCTGTGCCCACCTGCAGGCCGGCGACTACAAGTTCCTGGGAGAGTGCGTCCTCACCTGCAGGAAAGGATGTGTCGGTGTCGGATACGACGCTGGGAGATGCCACACCCACGCGCCATGTGCCCTCAACGTCACCTGCTCGTCAGCCACCAGGTATAAGATCTACCTGAAGAGCCCGCCCTGTCTTAACGGTGGGGTCTGGAATGTGGAGCACGACACGTGCACCTGCAGAGGGGGTTGGGTTGGCGAGATCTGTCAGAGGCGCGCCCGCTCCTGCGCGGAGCTGGTTGAATACGGCTACAACCTGACTGAGCACTTTGTGGTGCTACAACCCAGCTACGGGCAGACGACATTCTCCACAAAGTGTGACCTGGTCAGCTTGGACGTGCAGCTGACCTACATCATGGTCAGTCAAGGAAACGCCAATCCTAAATGCCGAACTTGGCCTGAGTTTGTGGAGGGGTTCTTCTTCGATAAGTTCAACTTCTGGATCGGCCTGGACAACATAAAGGCCTTGAATGACCTCGGACTCACGACCCTATACCTGGAGGTTGTGGTCAACGGGACGTCTCGCCGGGGATACAAGTATCTCAATTTCCTCTTGTCGTCTGCCGAGCTCGACTACAGTTTCGTTTTCGACAGTTCCCAGAAAACGGATCCCACAACGACCTACGGGGATTGCCTGGCCGCGGTGAAGGGGTCGCGCTTCTCCAACTGGGATCACGACGAGGACGTCAGCAGTGACAAGAACTGCGCCAGTGATGGAGGGGGTGGGTGGTGGTACGCGACCTGCAGTCCTGTGGGGTGTGTTCCACTCGGTTCTTGGAAAGATCGGAAGATGGACGGAATCAACATGAAGGATGGGCGACGCTATGACATAATCATGTACTTTAAAAATTGATGACGTTAGCATAAATATGGTGAATAGAAATCCGTGGGAGACGCATTGTGTTGTCTTTATTTTACTGTGTAGAAATTGTGTAGTGTCTTTATTTTACTGTGTAGAAATTGTGTAGTGTCTTTATTTTACTGTGTAGAAATTGTGTAGTGTCTTTATTTTACTGTGTAGAAATTGTGTAGTGTCTTTATTTTACTGTGTAGAAATTGTGTAGTGTCTTTATTTTACTGTGTAGAAATTGTGTAGTGTCTTTATTTTACTGTGTAGAAATTGTGTAGTGTCTTTATTTTACTGTGTAGAAATTGTGTAGTGTCTTTATTTTACTGTGTAGAAATTGTGTAGTGTCTTTATTTTGCTGTGTAGAAATTGTGTAGTGTCTTTATTTTACTGTGTAGAAATTGTGTAGTGTCTTTATTTTACTGTGTATAAATTGTGTAGTGTCTTTATTTTACTGTGTATAAATTGTGTAGTATCTTTATTTTACTGTGTAGAAATTGTGTAGTGTCTTTATTTTACTGTGTATAAATTGTGTAGTTTCTTTATTTTACTGTGTAGAAATTGTGTAGTGTCTTTATTTTACTGTGTAGAAATTGTGTAGTGTCTTTATTTCATTAGTATGGAAATCTTGTGTTTTTATCATTTCCACAGTTGATAAAAATAGTTTTTATTATTTGGTATAAAAATATGACTCGAATTTTTTGAAGATAAAATATTTAGTTAAAATAATATCTTTAAATGCAGTATTTTAGCTTCTTTCGACTTAGTAAACCAGCGGTTCTCAAACTTCCTAATGCCGCGACCCCTTTTAGATAGTTCCCAAGTTGTACTGACCTCCAACCATATAATTATTTTCCCTGCTACTTCATAATTATGCATTTTCTGATGGTCTTAGGCAAGCGGTTCTCAACCTGTGGGTCGCGACACATATTCTATACAGTTATGAAGTAGCAACGAAAATAATTTTATGGTTGGTGGTCACCATAACATGAGGAACTGTATTAAAGGGTCTCAGCATTAGGAAGGTTGAGAACCGCTGTCTTGGGTGATGGTCTGATGGGACGTTCGACCCACAGGTTGAAACCCGCTTACGAAGACTATTTCAATCCTGAATTCATTGACGGGCAACTCGCTTTACGAAATAAGCCCCCCCCCCCCACTCCCCTGAACCCGGCGCTGACAAACAATTAAGTTCAGGAAAAATATCAAGTATATCGAGTGTATTTAACTTCTAGTATTGTTGATATTAGTAAATGAAAGTACAATTTACATATATAAATGTTGGAAGTTAGGATATATATAAACCAGAGACTGAATGATCCAGTGTAATTAATATTGTCATCAATCACTGACATGTCGCCCACTCGTTAGACGCAGTACGTCAGTTAGTTGTAAAACTGACGCTTTATTTAAGACTCTTTATTTTATTTTAAAAAATATTTAGTAAAATAGTTAAATGTTTAAATAAATTAAATGTTCTTCCCTTTCTTCTTTTGATTTAATCTCAAGGGAATATTCAAATCACATTGCCAATGAAGATGCTGAAATAAACATTTCATCTCACTGTGTACGTATCTTCCATTTCATTTATTGATATTGATTGATCAAATATCTGCTTTCTGCAACTAGTCTCCTGTGTTTGGGTTAGTGGGACCACTGGATGACGTCAGTGGCTGGCTGTTCACAGAGCACTTCACGGATCACAACAATGATCACACCCAAAATATGAACTGTTTACTCAGTCTGTTAGATCTTGTGTTGTTTTCAGTAGGAGTTTAAAGTTTGGGAAAATGAGATCTGCTAGTAAGGTCAAACTGATATCAACTGTTTCATGAATACTCTTATCTTAGTCATCAAATTATAAGGTTATTAGGAGAGACAGAAATAGTGATGTCACAATCACAATGTCTTGTAAAGCAAAACAGAGGCGTAGTGGTTCAAATAATAGCGACTAATACTTTATTAAACATAATCACAATAATAGTTGATACGAAATAGGACTACATTGCATGACGAACATACTAAATCCGAGAACACTTGGAATGTATCTGTCATGTGTATTTCAATACTAGCTTCTCGGCAGCTTCTTTTCTGGATAAATTATTAAATTAAATCTTCAATGGAAACATAAACGTTTTCGGTTCAATCTTCTTACATAAATTTCGTGAATCATCTGTCCAATTATTCAACCACCATTTCTTGTTTCACTCCGTGCGCTCCTCTTATTGGCCAGTTTTCTCTACGTACCAATACTCTGTATAGTACATAAGTAATAACTCCCATATTACTTATCTCCCATATATTCATATCTGTGAGAAGAGGGATAAGGAGATCTATACATATATATATATATATATATATATATATATAGACAGACAGAGAGAGAGAGAGAGAGAGAGAGAGCGAAAGAGAGGAGAGAGAGAGAGAGAGAGAGAGAGGGAGAGGGGAGAGAGAGAGCGAGAGAGAGGAGAGAGAGAGA
>CAXITT010000548.1:322420-337070 GCA_964033795.1 Lymnaea stagnalis
GAGCGAGAGGACACTTGAGCGAGAGGACACTTGAGCGAGAGGACACTTGAGTGAGAGGAAACTAGAGGGAGAGGACACTAGAGCGAGAGGACACTTGAGCGAGAGGACACTTGAGCGAGAGGACACTTGAGCGAGAGGACACTTGAGCAAGAGGACACTTGAGCGAGAGGACATTAGAGCGAGAGGACACTAGAGCAAGAGGACTTTATAGTAGAGGACACTTTAGAGTAGAGGACACTTGAGAGTAGAGGACACTTGAGAGAGAGGACACTTGAGAGAGAGGACACTTGAGAGAGAGGACACTTGAGAGATAGGACACTATAGCGAGAGGACAATAGAGCGAGAGAACACTAGAACGAGAGGACACTAGTGCGAGAGGACACTAGAGCTCTTGTACTGTTGCATATTTCCCATAAAATCATAATTTTTTTAAGGGACCCTAAATGCGATAATCTACCAGATTTAGGTCCAGGCTATTTGGTAGCCAGATGTTTGTTTCAATAAAGGTTACATATGAAGGTCAGATGGCAGGTTCAATGAAGGTTTTATTTGGAGGTCAAATGGCAGGTTCAATGAAGGTGATATTTGGAGGTTAGATGACCCTTCAATGAAGGCTACATTTTAAGGTCAAATGGCTGGTTCAATGAAGGTTACATTAGGAGGTCCGATATCTGGTTCAATGAAGATTACATTTGGTGGTCCAATGGCTGGTTCAATCAAGGTTACATTTTGAGGTCAGATATCTGTTTCAATCAAGGTTACATTTGGAGGTCAGATGAAGAGAGTTTATCGTGTTTGAAGCCTCATGTGATAGAGCTACGGCAACTTTCAGTTTTACCATTACATCTGAATCGAAAATCAAGAAGCAAGTCTTTTCAGTAATGACGTAAGGCTTAGCGCCACTAGGGGTGAAGTAAGGCTTACTTTCGCTAGGGGTGAAGTAAGGCTTACTTTCGCTAGGAATGAAATAAGGCTTACTTTCGCTAGTGGTGAAGTAAGGCTTAGTGCCGCTAGTGGTGAAGTAAGACTTAGTGCCTCTAGGGGTGAAGTAAGGCTTACTTTCACTAGGGGTGAAGTAAGACTTAGTGCCGCTAGGGTTGAAGTAATGCGTAGTGCCGCTAGGGGTTAAGTACAGTTTACTGCTGCTAGGGTTTAAGTAAGGTTTAGTGCCACTAGGGGAAGTAGGCTTAGTGCTATCACGCATTGACTACTGCAATGCTCTCATGGTGGATCTTTCAGCTATACTCATGGATAAAATGCAAAAAGTGCAGAATAATGCGGTTGGTATTGTTCTTCGCAAACGCAAATTCGACCATGCTAAAACACTTCTGAGAGAGCTGCACGGGCTGCCGGTCCGCGCTCGCATAGAGTACAAAATTGCATCTCTGTGCTCCCGCTATTTGCATGACCTGGCACCGTCCTATCTCAAAGCGCTCATGACGCCTTATGTACCCACTAGACAGCTCCGCTCATCCGATAGTGGCAAACTCACGAGACTTACAGATGGCGCACTTTCTCATTTGCTGGCCCAATACTTTGGATCACACTTCCTGTTGCTCTCAGAAACAGCCAGGCACTGGAGTCTTTCAAAACCGATTTGAAAACACATCTGTTTCGCAAACACCTGCTGGGATGATTTTGTCTCCCATCTTTTCCAGCTAGCTATCATCTCCTAGATGTATAGTGGTTTGTGTTGTACCAGGGATGAAAGACTTAGAACGGGTATTCGCGTATGCACTTTTTGTATTGTTGTGTTTTGTATTTCAATGTGGTATCATATAGATTTGTTCATTTCTATTTTAATATGGATGACTTTGTACCGCGCTGCGAGCCTTTGGGATGAAGCGTGATTTTTAAATAAAGTTTATTATTGTTATTAAAGCAAGGCTTAGCGCCGCTGGGGGTGAAGTAAGGATAGAACCCCTTCCATGAAAACAACACAGCAGCTGGCTTGAAATGCCGAATTTAAATATAACGAAAATAGTGTTGCCCTGGAGCGTGTTGCGACCGCTCCGCATATCTTTCCTACACCACTGACCCTTGACCCACGAGTCGTTCGCTACAGTGGTCACTGGCTTTTCCCATCCGAGATATACGGCGACGGTAACAATGAAACGGAAAGAGACACATTCAGATGTCAGTCTCGTTGAAACTGTTGTTTCTTTTCTGTCATGTTTCAGAATAATCACAGTCATTTTGAGAATCATTGGGCGGGTCAAGAGTGAGAGTCGTTTGATCTCTCAACCAAGCACTTCGTACATTTCGTACACATCGATACACTTCGTACACTTCCTACACTTCGTATATTTCGTACATTTTGTACACTTCGTACATTTCGTACACTTCGTACACTTCGTACATTTCGTACACTTAGTACACTTCGTACACCTCTCTCGCTTGGAGACCGATCAAGTAACTTTAAATGGCATAATAATTTGCGGTGTTCGTTCATAACCTTCCTCTTTCGCAGTGGTCAACAAATTTACGGCCCGCTGGCTGGATACGGCCCGCGACGACAGTACATCCGGCCCGCAGACCATACTTGAATTTGCTTGCTAAAGCGTGTGGGACACGACACGTTGTAATACAATTTAAACATTCTCGTTCGAATACTAGGAGATCTTCACGCGTGTGGAGACCTTCTGGCTTCTATGCGCCTTACATTTAACATTTTCAATTTTAAAATTATTGTATCTAGATTTTCATCTTCATTTTGAATGATTGCAGTGTTTGCTTATTTCGGCCAACCCAAGCCCTTCCCCGGGTCGTGGTAGCTCCACCTACGCTCTGACTCACCATGGTCAACACCCATGATTTACACGGCATACTTAACTTTATTTTTCGTCTTTTTTTTTCCCAAAGCCTTTCGTTCTGGCTTGCCAGTATTGTACAGAATGATTATGTTCTGGCTTGCCAGTATTGTACAGAATGATTATGTTCTGGCTTGCCAGTATTGTACAGAATGATTATGTTCTGGCTTGCCATTATTGTACAGAATGATTATGTTCTGGCTTGCCAGTATTGTACAGAATGATTATGTTCTGGCTTGCCAGTATTGTACAGAATTATTATGCGGCCAGCGATCATCATCTTGTCAGTTATCCGGCCCACTATGAAAACATTTTGAGTAACCCCCTGCACTGACGCATTTGAAGAGTTGAAGACATTGCATCACCATACGCTGCAATGGTCTTTGTCATATGCCAGTTGCTCCTACAATATCCCGTCGACTCTTGCGACTGTGGGGATAATCATACCAGCAACAAACAAGGAGACTACAACGCTGAATTTTCTGTACCACGCTAAATGTTCTGTAAAACACTGCATGCTCTGAAAGAATTTCTGTACCACGCTGAATGTTCTGTGCCACGCTGAATGTTTTGTATCACGCTGGATGTTCTGTACCACGCTGAATCTTTTGTACAACACTGAATGTTCTGTACAACGCTGAATTTTCTGTAACACGCTGAATGTTCTGTATCACGCTGAATGTTCAGTACAACGCTAAATGTTCTGTACCACGCTGAATCTTTTGTACAACGTTGAATTTTCTGTAACACGCTGAATGTTCCATACCACTCTGAATTTTCTGTAACACGCTGAATAGTCTGTAACACGCTGCATTTTCTGTAACACGCTGAATTTTCTGTACCACGCTGAATGTTTTTTACCACGCTGAATTTTTTTTACCACGCTGAATGTTCTGTACCAAACTGATTGTTTGACATCGAATGTCTGCCATCGTAACATTGACATCGAATGTCTGCCATCGTAACATTGACATCGAATGTCTGCCATCGTGACATTGACATCGAATGTCTGCCATCGTTATGTTGACATCGAACGTCTGCCATCGTAACATTGACATCGAATGTCTGCCGTCATGATATTGACATCGAATGTCTGCCGTCGTGACATTGACATCGAATGTCTGTCATCGTAACATTGACATCGAATATCTGCCATCGTTATGTTGACATCGAACGTCTGCCATCGTAACATTGACATCGAATGTCTGCCGTCGTGACATTGACATCGAATGTCTGCCGTCGTGACATTGACATCGAATGTCTGCCGTCGTGACATTCACATCGAATGTCTGCCGTCATGACATTGACATCGAATGTCTGCTGTCGTAACACGGACATCGAATGTCTGCAGTCGTAACACAGACATCGAATGTCTGTCATCGTAACATTGACATCGAATATCTGCCATCGTTATGTTGACATCGAACGTCTGCCATCGTAACATTGACATGGAATGTCTGTCATCGTAACATTGACATCGAAGGTCTGCCATCGTTATGTTGACATCGAATGTCTGCCATCGTAACATTGACATCGAATGTCTGCCGTCGTGACTTTGACATCGAATGTCTGCCGTCGTGACATTGACATCGAATGTCTGCCGTCGTAACACAGACATCGAATGTCTGCTGTCGTAACACAGACATCGAATGTTTGAAACCAGGTGCAATCAAAATAAGACTTGTTTTATTCCAAGCTGTATTCATCACACATCACACATCACACATCACACATCACACATCACACATCACACATCACACATCACACATCACACATCACACATCACACATCACACATCACACATCACACATCACACATCACACATCACACATCACACATCAGTCATTTTCCTAACTTTACAGCGTTGCTTCACTTTGCACAATTTTTAACTCACAAGACAATTGTCTGCTTACACTTTCCCGCTGTTATACAATTGTCTGTTTTTATAATTGTCATCTTAATTATTTTTAAACAGTAAATATTTAAAATATAAAAATTGCGACACCAAAATTTAACGAGTGTTCCGTCCTACATCCGTTAATACCTAAGAGTAATGTTTGTTTTTTTGTTCCTGCCCCTTTCGTTCAATGTCCAAACTGGGCCAAGTAAAATCTTTTTTTTTTAAATGTGACCCATTACAAACAAATATTCAACAATGTCAAGGCTAACTAAGTCCGTGTATCACTTTACATAAAATTGGATCCAAATGGATAATATTCCTCGGTAGAATCCCCTTACCTGATAGTATCCACTTACCCATTGGTGTTCTTGTCGATATGTTTTACTTAAAGTTATCCCTAAAAGGAGGGCTGGAGGGACCTTTTCAAATACTTCAGTTAGTTTTTCAATTTTATCCCATTAAAATTGGATTGAATTTACAAACACTTTGCTTTTAATTGTTTCAAATGTTTGGTCTCCCATCTCCGAGAATGGCGTTAGTGTTTAAAGTTCTAGACCAGTGTGTTCTTTAGTCTAATGTTCCTGGCCAGTGAATTCTTTAGTCTATTGTTCTAGACCAGTGCGTTCTTTAGTCTAATTTTCTTGGCCAGTGAATTCTTTAGTCTATTGTTCTAGACCAATAGTTCTTTAGTCTAATGTTCTAAACCAGTGAATTATTTAGTCTAATGTTCTACACCAGTGAATTCTTTAGTCTAATGTTCTAGATCAGGGACTTCTTTAGTCTAATGTTCTAGACCAGTGAGTTCTTTAGTCTAATGTTCTAGACGAGTGAAATCTTTAGTCTAATGTTCTAGATCAGGGACCTCTTTAGTCTAATGTTCTAAACCAGTGAATTATTTAGTCTAATGTTCTAGACCAGTGAATTCTTTAGTCTAATGTTCTAGACCAGTGAGTTCTTTAGTCTAATGTTCTAGACTAGTGAATTCTTTAGTCTAATGTTCTAGACCAGTGAATTCTTTAGTCAATGTTCTAGACCAGTGAATTATTTAGTGTAATTTCTAGACCAGTGAATTCTTTAGTCTAATGTCCTGGACCCGTGAATTCTTCAGTCTAATGTTCTGGACCAGTGAATTATTTAGCCTAATGTCCTAGACCAGTGAATTCTTTAGTCTAATGTTCTGGCCCAGTGAATTCTTTAGTCTAATGTTTTAGCTAGACCAGTGAATTCTTTAGTGTAATTTTCTAGACCAGTGAGTTCTTTAGTCTAATGTCCTAGACCAGTGAATTCTTTAGTCTAATATTTAAGACCAGTGAATTCTTTAGTCTAATGTTCTGGACCAGTGAATTCTTTAGTCTAATGTTCTAGACCAGTGAATTCTTTAGTCTAATGTTTTAAACCAGTCTATTCTTTAGTCTAATGTTCTGGACCTGTGAATTCTTTAGTCTAATGTTCAAGACCAGTGAATTCTTTAGTCTAATGTTCTAGACCAGTGAATTCTTTAGTCTAATGTCTAAACCAGTGAATTCTTTAGTCTAATGTTCAAGACCAGTGAATTCTTTAGTCTAATGTTCTGGACCAGTGAATTCTTTACTCTAATGTTCTGGACCAGTGAATTCTTTAGTCTAATGTTCTAAACCAGTGAATTCTTTAGTCTAATGTTCTGGACCAGTGAATTCTTTAGTCTAATGTTCTGGACCAGTGAATTCTTTAGTCTAATGTTTTAAACCACTGAGTTCTTTAGTCTAATGTTCTGGACCAGTGAATTATTTAGTCTAATGTTCTTGACCAGTGAATTCTTTAGTCTAATGTTCTAAACCAGTGAATTCTTTAGTCTAATGTTCTGGACCAGTGAATTCTTTAGTCTAATGTTTTAAACCAGTGAGTTCTTTAGTCTAATGTTCTGGACCAGTGAATTCTTTAGTCTAATGTTCTTGACCAGTGAATTCTTTAGTCTAATGTTCTAAACCAGTGAATTTTTTAGTCTAATGTTCTGGACCAGTGAATTCTTTAGTCTAATTTCTGGACCAGTGAATTGTTTAGTCTAATATTTTAAACCAGTTAGTTCTTTAGTCTAATGTTTTAAACCAGTGAGTTCTTTAGTCTAATGTTTTAAAACTGTGAGTTCTTTGGTCTAATGTTCTGGACCAGTGAATTCTTTAGTGTAATGTTTTAAACCAGTGAATTCTTTGGTCTACTGTTCTTGACCAGTGAATTCTTTAGTCTTATGTTTTAAACCAGTGAATTCTTTAGTCTAATGTTTTAAACCAATGAGTTCTTTGGTCTAATGTTTTAAACCAGTGAATTCTTTAGTCTAATGTTTTAAACCAGTGAGTTCCCCAGTCTAATGTTCTTGACCAGTGAATTCTTTAGTCTAATGTTTTAAACCAGTGAATTCTTTAGTCTAATGTTTTAAACCAGTGAGTTCTTTGGTCTAATGTTCTGGACCAGTGACTTCTTTAGCCTAATGTCCTAGACCAGCGAATTCTTTAGTCTAATATTCTGGCCCAGTGAATTCTTTAGTCTAATGTTCTAGACCAGTGAATTCTTTTGCCTAATGTTCTAAACCAGTGAATTCTTTAGTCTAATTTTCTAGACCAGTGAGTTCTTTAGTCTAATGTCCTAGACCAGTGAATTCTTTAGTCTAATATTTTAGACCAGTGAATTCGTTAGTCGAATGTTCTGGACCAGTGAATTCTTTAGTCTAATGTTCTAAGCCAGTGAATTCTTTAGTCTAATGTTCAAGACCAGTGAATTCTTTAGTCTAATGTTCTGGACCAGTGAATTCTTTAGTCTAACGTTCATGACCAGTGAATTCTTTAGTCTAATGTTTTAAACCAGTCTATTCTTTAGTCTAATGTTCTGGACCAGTGAATTCTTTAGTCTAATGATCAAGACCAGTGAATTCTTTCGTCTAATGTTTAAGACCAGTGAATTCTTTAGTCTAATTTCTAAACCAGTGAATTCTTTAGTCTAATGTTCTGGACGAGTGAATTCTTTAGTCTAATGTTCTTGACCAGTGAATTCTTTAGTCTAATGTTCTGGACCAGTGAATTATTTAGTCTAATGTTCTAAACCAGTGAATTTTTTAGTCTAATGTTCTGGACCAGTGAATTCTTTAGTCTAATTTATGGACCGGTGAATTGTTTAGTCTAATGTTTTAAACCAGTGAGTTCTTTAGTCTAATGTTTTAAACCAGTGAGTTCTTTAGTCTAATGTTTTGAAGCAGTGAGTTCTTTAGTCTAATGTTTTAAACCAGTGAATTCTTTAGTCTAATGTTTTAAACCAGTGAGTTCTTTAGTCTAATGTTTTAAACCAGTGAGTCCTTTGATCTAATGTTCTGGACCAGTGAATTCTTTAGTGTAATGTTTTAAACCAGTGAATTCTTTGGTCCAATGTTCTTGACCAGTGAATTCTTTAGTCTAATGTTTTAAACCAGTGAATTCTTTAGTCTAATGTTTTAAACCAATGAGTTCTTTGGTCTAATGTTTTAAACCAGTGAATTCTTTAGTCTAATGTTCTGGACCAGTGAATTCTTTACTCTAATGTTCTGGACCAGTGAATTCTTTAGTCTAATGTTTTAAACCAGTGAATTCTTTAGTCTAATGTTTTAAACCAGTCAGTTCTTTGGTCTAATGTTCTGGACCAGTGAATTCTTTAGCCTAATGTCCTAGACCAGTGAATTCTTTAGTCTAATGTTCTGGCCCAGTGAATTCTTTAGTCTAATGTTTTAAACCAGTGAGTTCTTTGTTCTAATGTTCTGGACCAGTGAATTCTTTAGTCGAATGTTTTAAACCAGTGAGTTCTTCTGTCTAATGTTCTGGATCAGTGATTTCTTTAGTCTCATATTAAGCTGGGATTACCTAGGAACAAACCCATTATTAAGCCACACCAGATAGTATGAGCGCCACTGAAGTCATCATTCCTTCCACCCAGTCTTCCGATTGGGTGACCACATGTATGACAGTTTGTTGTTTTGACGTTGAATCAAGAAACTGGGCATTGTCTCTTATCAGCATAGCACCTGATTTCTCCTCTCACACTTGCATTGTGCGCTTTTACTAATGAAAAGTTTTGTCAAGTTCAATTAGCGTCTATAAACACGATCAGGTAATGAAGACTACGTGATGGACGTGACAAGCCTCACATGGGAACAATTAGAATGGAGGCATCCAGACTTAATGAACAAATTGTTGTGTAAATAGACAGGTTTTCCCAATCTGGAACCATCTTGCTGTTCCCTTACCTTGTTACCGGCTCATTGTTCCCTCCCCCAGGTTACCGGCTCATTGTTCCCTTCCCCAGGTTACCTTTCATTGTTCCCTTCCCCAGCTACCGACCCGGAGAATCTTATGTCCATGTTATTCTTCGCCCCCAGCGTGGGGATGGAGGTCATGTACACGTGCTTACGTCTGCCCATGTACACAGTTCATCAAGTCCAGAAAACGACTGTGTATCCTGCAATAACCAATCGTGTTTTCAAGACCTTTGTACCGCGTCACGGCTGTGTGGAACCCATTCAGACTTAATTTGTTTAAGAGCATGTCTATAGAAATGCGTGAAGAATTTTTTTATTTTAAAAACACATTTTCTTGACGCCCTATAAGTTGGTATTATTTCTGCATTTCTTGATTTCCGGAAGAAAAATCATCATTTCCGGAATCAATCATTTCATCTGTCAGCAGATCGATGAAAAAGCCTTGCGCCACCCCCCCCCCACCCACTCACCTTCCCTTGCAGCCTTTCATCTAACCTTTTTAAAGTTAAACATTGCGACGATAATCCGTCAAGAACAAGCCAGAACAAGTGAGAATAATGTGTTTAATACACGGCCATGTTTAGTCTGAACGTCTCTTACTTTTATTTTTGGTTCTTTGGTAAAAAAAAAAAAAAGTGTGGTGGTGGGTGGGGGGGGGGGTTGTTTGATATGTGTTCACGTGCGTGCACGAGCGTTTGTTTTCTTCGTGTACAAGAACAAGCCAGAACAAGTGAGAATAATGTGTTTAATACCCGGCCATGTTTAGTCTGAACGTCTCTTTCTTTTTTTTTTGGTTCTTTGGTAAAAAAAAAAAAAAGTGTGGTGGTGGGTGGGGGGGGGGTTGTTTGATATGTGTTCACGTGCGTGCACGAGCGTTTGTTTTCTTCGTGTGTATGCATACAATATGAAATCAAAGGGTAAATACGCCGTTGTCTTTATTCAACACCTTCCAGCGTTTGGTTTTCATGGCTTAATGTAGAGGACTTCAAGCACAATGGGAACGGACAAGTGGAAACAGAGAGCGCTATTCCAGGCGAGGTTCGCATAGCATAAAAGTCTTGTCTGTGATTTAAGATGTGAGTCTTTAGCCACAACTTGCGGGAGGACACCTGCGATGTGCGACCCACACTACGCCGTAGGGGTTTTACTCTCAGTGTTTACGGTGGTTGTGTTCATATCAGGAAACAGTGTCAATCGGATTGAGACGAAGACCTTCAGAGTTGAGACCGCTTGTAATCTACAGAACAGGATCGCCGGGAAATGTGCTTACCTGATGCCGGGGGGTTACAGCTACCTGCAGTGCTGTGTCACCTGCATGTCCAATAAGACGTGTGTGGGGGTGAGCAAGTCATCAGGCAACAGATGTTACCTTCATACAAACTGCTCTAGTGGCGTCAATATTTCCTGCACTACTGGAAGCGATACCTTTCAGCTTCACAGGAAAAATCCATGCTACAACAACGGAATTTGGAACGGCTCGAAGAATGCGTGTCAGTGCAGCGATGGCTGGGTGGGTCAGTATTGTGAGCGATACGCCAAGAGTTGTGCAGAACTGGCCAACTTCGGCTACCAGAAGGGGATCGAACATGACATCACGATGCAGCTCGATGAGAAACTGCGTCCGTTCAAAGGGAAGTGTAACATCTTTGGCACATCACAGAACACGTACATCATGAAGACGTACGGCCTGCTGAACGCCAATTGTAGAACCTGGGATGATTACGTCTATGGGTTCTTCGTGGACAAATTCAACTTTTGGATCGGCCTAGAGAACATGAAGGCCCTGAATGACGCCGGCCACACCAAAGTCCGTCTGGACGTCGGCTACCCTTTAGAAGCCTGGCACTATTCGAACTTTTCAATGGGTAACGTTACTGCAGGGTATAGGTTTACGTATTTGAACGAACTCAACTATGATAACACATCCAATTACAAAAGCTGCCTCGCGCCTGTCAAAGGTGCGCGGTTCTCAACGATGGACAGGGATCAGGACCTGGACCCCGACAAAAACTGCGCCACCATCGCAGAGGCGGGGTGGTGGTTTACAACGTGTGACCCCTCGTGCATCCCTATGGGGTCCACCGAGGGTCGCAAAATGGAGGGGGTCGTTGATATGGCGCTTAAGTATTATGAAATCTTATTTTATTTTGAAGGTTAATTGAGCTCAGAGGTCATAGGTCAGAGGTGGTCTGTGTTTAACACGCAGAGCCTCCGGTCTGTGTAAGCAAGCGGAGACTATGGTCTGTGTAAACAAACGGAGACTCATATGACCATGTGTTGTTATTTAGTTATTTTATTGTACGTCTACATTACGTCTACATTGCGTCTATATAACGGCTGCATCATGTATACATCACGGCTACATTATGTCTATATAACGGCTGCATCATGTCCACATCACGGCTAAACCACAGCTACATCACGGCCACATCACAGCCACAACACGTCTTCATGACTTCTACATCACGGATACAGAACGGCTACATCATGTCTACATCACGGCTACATTACGTCTACAGAACGGCTACATAATGTCTACATCACGGCTACATCACTTCTACATCAGGGCTATACCACGGCCATATCAGACTCCCCAGAGCTAACATTTGAGACAATTGCCAGATGCTGAGTTGTAGCTTTTTCCCCAGATCACATTCTATGACACGTGAAGTTGTCCTCTGTGTGTACGGAACTCTGACGTCTGCTAACAAGCCCTCAGCTGACAGTCATTTCTCAGCAAACAACTTGTGGAGTACCAGCTGGAAAAAGTGCTATTACTACTATTTAAAAAAACACGATGTTACAATTTAAACCAATGTAGGACTCGTAACCAAGTTTGTTTTCAGAGGAAGTGACGTCATCCAATGACACCTTCAGTCTGAGAAATCCACAAACATGGCGCTTGTTTGCAACATATTTGTATGTTTGACTCTTACAAGGAAGGCAACCGTTGGTTCAATTTTATAGTAACAATATTTTAATTCATCAATTTATTTTTAAAAAATGACATACAAACATGTCATTCCAAGATGATGCTCGAAAAGTGTTTATGGACCATCGCAAAATATCGCGTTTGAACTGGTTGATGTCATGCTAAAAATTAAAATGCCATTTCAATTCAAAATTTAAAAGGATTTTTTAAAATTGTGAAATATTTTCCAAGATGGGTTGTTGTTGTGGTTATCATTGTTGTGGTTCTTGTTGTAGTAGTTGTTGTTGTTGTTGTATTAGTTGTTGTTGTAGTAGTAGTTTTTGTGATTGTTTTTGTTGTGGTTGTAGTTCTTATTGCTGCTGTTGTTGTATTTATTGTTTGGGTGATTGTTTTTTGGTTGTTTTTTTTATTTTTGTGGTGGTTGTAGTTGTTGTTTTTTTTGTGGTTGTAGTTGTTTTTTGTGGTTGTAGTTGTTGTTTTTTGGGTTGTAGTTGTTTTTTGTGGTTGTAGTTGTTGTTTTTTGGGTTGTAGTTGTTTTTTGTGGTTGTAGTTGTTGTTTTTTGGGTTGTAGTTGTTTTTTGTGGTTGTAGTTGTTGTTTTTTTGGTTGTAGTTGTTTTTTGTGGTTGTAGTTGTTTTTAAGTCGTCATGTTCTATTTTTTTTTTTTTTGGAACTCTCCAATCGGCAAAAAAAAATGTTTTGTCTCAAAAACCAAAGAAATGGTCGTCGATTTCCGGAGGGGCAACACAAACCTGCAGATCTGACAATAAATTTTTTGTTTGTTTTTTTTTTTTGTTGTTTTTGTTGTTTTTTTGTTGTTTTTTTTTTTTTTTTTTTTTTTTGGAACTCTCCAATCGGTAAAAAAAAATGTTTTGTCTCAAAAACCAAAGAAATGGTCGTCGATTTCCGGAGGGGCAACACAAACCTGCAGATCTGACAATAAATCATCACAATATAGAACAGGTTGAGTCACATAAGTACTTAGGTGTCACCATTAATAATAATCTGACATGGCATGGACGTGGCCAAAATCATTTTTAAAAAAGTCAACCAAAGACTATTCTGTCTTAAAAATTGTGAAATTTCTTTGTAAACAAACAAGTTTTTAACTTATACTCCAGTGCAACAGTTGGGAGCCTACTGAGCTTCAGTTGACCTGCTGGTGTAAAAGATCTACGTCAGACATCAAGCACCCATTAAACAGACTAATCCAAAAAAGCCAGTAATATCCCACACACTAAACAAGCTTCACTTGAAGAACTATTTGAAGAGCGATGCTGTTGCTCAACTTTTTAAAAAACGATGATAAACCTCACTCATTTCATCACGGCTCCCCAAGAGCAGCTCGATCAGGGCGAATTCTTCCTCTTGCAGTTACGACCAAAAGATATTAAAACCTTTAGTTTCCACCTCGGTAGTAATTTACCAGCGTGCTCTCCACAGCGCTTACCCAATCTAAATGATCACCAATTAAGTCATTACTGTCAGTAATGGAGTTCATTAATGGCTGCTTTCTACGCTAGAGAAATATTTTAGATGCCTTGTATTAAAATTGTTATAATTGTAAAATGTCTTTATTTAATTATTTTTGTATTTTGTGCTGAAAATGAATATGTACAATGTTTTTTTTTTTTAAAGTACCCTGTCATTTACTTGGAGCAATAAAGAATCTCATCTTTGTGGCACTTTACTATTTTTCCACATTTTTTTAAAATCCTTTACATAAAATTCGATTTAGTTTGTGTTTTTCTTTCTGGTTTTGTGGCAAAATCTTCGGAAGGCTAATTGAACCACTTCCCGCCAGCCTATCGGGCCGAAACTTGGCACATAGACACTTTGCCGATGACAACACTTAGTATCAAATGTTCAGCCCAACTCTGACACCTATCCTCAAAAATCTGTTTTAAAGCTACCAGACGCCACTGATTTTTTTCTAAATCAAATTCCCGATAACCCCGCTAAATGAGCTTCTTAAAGCTATACCGCGCTAAATGGGCTTCTCAAAGCTATTCTGCGCTAAATGAGCTTCTTAAAGCTATTCCGCGCTAAATGGGCTTCTTAAAGCGATCCCGCGCTAAATGAACTTCGTAAAACTATCCCGCGCTAAATGAACTTCTTAAAGCTATCCCGCGCTAAATGGGCTTCTTAAAGCGATCCCGCGCTAAATGAGCTTCTTAAAGCTATCCCGCGCTAAATGGGCTTCTTAAAGCTATCCCGCGCTAAATGAACTTCTCAATAAGCTATCACGTGCTAAATAAGCTTCTTAAAGCGATCCCGTGCTAAATGAGCTTCTTAAAGCTTGCCCGCGCTAGATGAATTTCTTAAGCTATCCCGCGCTAAATGGGCTTCTTAAAGCGATCCCGCGCTAAACGAACTTCTTAAAGCTTGCCCGCGCTAAATGGGCTTCTTAAAGCGATCCCGCGCTAAATGAGGTTCTTAAAGCTATCCCGCGCTAAATGGGCTTCTTAAAGCTATCCCGCGCTAAATGGGCTTCTTAAAGCTATCCCGCGCTAAATGGGCTTCTTAAAGCTATCCCGCGCTAAATGGGCTTCTTAAAGCTATCCCGCGCTAAATGAACTTCTTAAAGCTATCCCGCGCTAAATGGGCTTCTTAAAGCGATCCCGTGCTAAATGAGCTTCTTAAAGCGATCCCGTGCTAAATGAGCTTCTTAAAGCTTGCCCGCGCTAGATGAATTTCTTAAGCTATCCCGCGCTAAATAAGCTTCTTAAAGCGATCCCGCGCTAAATGAGCTTC
>CAXITT010000548.1:341915-357042 GCA_964033795.1 Lymnaea stagnalis
GCTAAATGAACTTCTTAAGCTATCCCGCGCTAAATGAACTTCTTAAGCTATCCCGCGCTAAATGAACTTCTTAAGCTATCCCGCGCTAAATGAACTTCTTAAGCTATCCCGCGCTAAATGAACTTCTGAAGCTATCCCGCGCTAAATGAACTTCTTAAGCTATCCCGCGCTAAATGAACTTCTTAAGCTATCCCGCGCTAAATGAACTTCTTAAGCTATCAGGGGTTGGTTTGGTGCCTAATATTAGTCTTTAAAAAAATAATTGCCGAAATAAATCTGCGATGTAAAAGCAGGTGTGCCATTAGGTGTGCCATTAGGTGTGCCATTAGGTGTGCCATTAGGTGTGCCATTAGGTGTTCCATTAGGTGTGCCATTAGGTGTTCCATTAGGTGTGCCATTAGGTGTTCCATTAGGTGTGCCATTAGGTGTTCCATTAGGTGTGCCATTAGGTGTTCCATTAGGTGTGCCATTAGGTGTGCCATTAGGTGTTCCATTAGGTGTTCCATTAGGTGTGCCATTAGGTGTTCCATTAGGTGTGCCATTAGGTGTGCCATTAGGTGTGCCATTAGGTGTTCCATTAGGTGTGCCATTAGGTGTTCCATTAGGTGTGCCATTAGGTGTTCCATTAGGTATGCCATTAGAAAATTAATACATTTCGGGTGCGGGAAAAAATATGCGTTCACGAGCCTGGGGGGTGTGGGGGTGGGGCCAGCATTAATTGGGATTCTTATAAAGTGAGTTACTTGAATGCGTTTTTTTTTGTTTGTTGTTTGTTTGTTTCCATCACCCCCACCCCCACCCCCACATACACACACACATGCACACACACAACCCCAATCTCTCGATATTAAATTTTATAAAGGATTTATACCAAAAAAAACTTTGTCTTAAGGTTGTTTTCAATGACTCCGACTTCGTCATTATGGCTGTTCCAGGCTCAAGGGGCGGTGCTAATGGTTGAACTGAACATGACCTCCGTACCTAACAGCCAACCTTTCCTACCTTCCTTCCTTCCAAATTAGGCTACGTCAGTCATAATTTATTGATTTTTATGATCATAAGATTAATTTAATCTCCATCATATCAATATGTGGATTTAATTGATTTGGATGGAATTATTTCGTCGCGCATATTATCAATTCATAACACTTTTTGAGGTTAAAGTTTTGTCAATCTTGTCATGCGAAATAAATATTGATAATTTGCCTCAAGATTTCCTCTTTTAATATAAGACACAATAATTGTCATAGTCACGCATGGAACAAGTATAATATTTAATCAATCTATACCACAGATCAATCAATCGATAATACAAAGCGAAGCACGTGAAATTATTTACTCGCCATCATTGAACTTCCACTAGCAGAATTTCACACATTGTAGTGACCGTGCTGATGATGTTCATGAACTACAAACTGCTAGCAGATGAACAGTTCAAAGACGAAATGACGTGATGCATCAAATGATTACAATTTTTTTTAAATGGCTGTTCAGATATGTATGTTGACATAGTCAATAGCTGTTCAGATATGCTTGTTGACTTAGTCAATGGTTGTTCAGATATGCTTGTTAACTTAGTCAATGGTTGTTTAGATATGCTTGTTGGCTTAGTCAATGATTGTCCAGATATGATTGTTGACTTAGTCAATGATTGTTCAGATATTAAGGATATCTAAGTCAACCGTGGCATCACACTGATTTCATGTCATGACTAAGTTAGTTGTGTTGTACTACTGTCAACTTCATACAGAGGTTTGATTTAATGTAAATGATCCGAAAAAATTTCTAGGAATCTAGGTTCTATAATAATTTAAACTAATGTGTATTAAATTTAAATTAATTATAGTAAGCTGTTAACTGAAAGATAATACATGATAAGTACTTAATAATTATTAGTTAACTTAGTGATAGCCTGTTAGCAACCAATACAAGGACACACTGAAAGCAGCACTAAAAGTCTTCAGCATCAACCCTATTGAATGGGTACCGACAGCCCAGGACAGAGCCAGGTGGAGAGCAGCTGCCAAGAAGGCTCGGTCTCATGAAGCCAGAAGGATAGCGACAGCTAAGACGCTCAGGCAAGCCCGGAAAAGCAACCTTAGGTTACCGACTACGGCAACGATCCCCTGCCCACTGTGCCAGAGACTGTTTCAAACACGGATAGGACTAGCAAGCCGCCTACACACTGACCGTGACACACCCCACCCCTAAGCGAATGACTGGGTTGTCCTTGTCGATGTGGAAGGACGATAGCCTGTTAGCATTAATTTACATGCTTAAAAAATATAAATGACACTTTGAAGCATATCGTTTTTAACTAGGTTCTTGGAAGAGTTGCAGATTTAACGTCTGAGAGGGCTGCATACCTGGTACATGGGGTACGCGGGCCTTGACGGGCCCATACCTGGTACATGGGGCCCACGGGCCTTGACGGGCCCATACCTGGTACATGGGGCCCCCGGGCCTTGACGGGCCCATACCTGGTACATGGGGCCCGCGTACTGTAACGTCAACACACCTGGTCTATGGGATTGTTTTTATACGTCAAACTTTCGTGGGGGCAAAAAATAATTCTTACATCACCATTACTAATAAGGTTCACATCAAGGGTCGACTGTACGTCACATACACCTAGGATTGACTGTACGTCACATACACCTAGGATTGACTGTATGTCACATATACCTAGAATTGACTGTACGTCACATACACCTAGGATTGACTGTACGTCACATACACCTAGGATTGACTGTACGTCACATACACCTAGGATTGACTGTACGTCACATACACCTAGGATTGACTGTACGTCACATACACCTAGGATTGACTGTACGTCACATACACCTAGGATTGACTGTACGTCACATACACCTAGGATTGACTGTACGTCACATACACCTAGGATTGACTGTACGTCATATACACCTAGGATTGACTGTACGTCACATACACCTAGGATTGACTGTACGTCACATACACCTAGGATTGACTGTACGTCACATACACCTAGGATTGACTATACGTTACAAACACCTAGGATTGACTGTACGTCACATACACCTAGGATTGACTGTACGTTACATACACCTAGTATTGACTGTACGTCACATACACCTAGGATTGACTGTACGTTACATACACCTAGGATTGACTGTACGTCACATACACCTAGGATTGACTGAACGTCACATACACCTAGGATTGACTGTACGTCACATACACCTAGGATTGACTGTACATTACATACACCTAGGATTGACTGTATGTCACATACACCTAGGATTGACTGTACGTCACATACACCTAGGATTGACTGTACGTCACATACACCTAGGATTGACTGTACGTCACAAACACCTAGGATTGACTGTACGTTACATACACCTAGGATTGACTGTACGTCACATACACCTAGGATTGACTGTACGTCACATACACCTAGGATTGACTGTACGTTACATACACCTAGGATTGACTGTACGTTACATACACCTAGAATTGACTGTATGTTACATACACCTAGGATTGACTGTACGTTACATACACCTAGGATTGACTGTATGTTACATACACCTAGGATTGACTGTACGTTACATACACCTAGGATTGACTGTACGTTACATACACCTAGGATTGACTGTATGTTACATACACCTAGGATTGACTGTACGTTACATACACCTAGGATTGACTTATGTTACATACACCTAGGATTAACTGTATGTTACATACACCTAGGATTGACTGTACGTTACATACACCTAGGATTGACTTATGTTACATACACCTAGGATTGACTGTACGTTACATACACCTAGGATTGACTGTATGTTACTACGGTTAACGATACGACTTGGTTTAACCAGGGCCGTGTGAAGGGGACGAAAGGGACATTTTTCCCCCGGGCGCCAACATCACAGGGTGCCGAAATCTTGATTAGAAAGAAACTTGATAGTGAATTTCAAGCTGAAATCCCATATATAGGGAGGTGACAAAACTGCCTTTATACTGCTCTGCCCCGGGCGGCACTGTTTTTTATATTTTGAGTGGCGGCATTTCCAGGCTTCGCATGGGGCGCTTCTTTTCCGCGCCACCCTTCCCCCACCTGAGTGTGATAGGATGTTGGGATCCTGGTCAGATTTGAGCTCATTCAATTATGCTCTTGGAATATCCGGTAGACGAAGTTTCAGCAGACGAAACAATTGATGGTTTATTATTATTATTGGACGATTCAAGTATTACCGACCCATTTTAAAAAAAATTCAAATACAACTCCCCCCCCCCCAAAGTGCATCAGAGCGGTGTTTACCCCAATCCCCAAATACGTACATAACAAGGACTATCAATCTGACGTTGATCAATGACAGAACCAGTCTAATCAACCATCGGAGGATTGGAGTGGTTCTCGTCCAGTCGACGGACCAACCAACGGCTTCCGGTTCAATACCTGTGGGTTCGTCAAGATCAATTTGTTTGAGAAACGATCACTTGTAGCGAGACCAGGGGGAGATAAAGTTGTGCGTCACAAAACACTGGTTGTAACTGGAGCTCTACACTGGACTGCATTCCTGATACCTGCTCAGTGGATTTGTTTAAGCCAAAGCGTCCACAATTAAAATTGTAGGGAGAGAAATTTCACTTGACTAGCGAAGTCTTAATTTAAATCTCTTTCGTTGAATCTACAAACAACCAAGACGTTTGACATGACGTCGTACACCGCTTTGGGCTACACTCCGCTTATTGTTTCGATATTTCTAGTTTCGGTGAAGTGTGAAACAAACTTAGGCACATATTCCTTTACTCTGATCAATGCTTGCGGATCACAGGATCGAATGAGTTCCGGGTGTGCCCAGGTTTTGAGGGGCGCGTACAAAAGTTGGATAGCATGTGCTGCGGTGTGCCGCAGTGGTTGTGTTGGGATCAAGTGGATCTCTGACCGGAAGTGCTACATTCACGTGCCCTGCGTAAATTCAATCACGACCCAATATTGCAATTCCAGTACGGATATTTATCTTATGTTCATTAAATTAAACCCGTGCCAACATGAAGGTTTGTGGGACAGGGCTACCGAAACGTGCCAATGTGTTGATGGCTATGTGGGACAGCGCTGTGAGAGGTACGCAAAATCGTGTGCCGAACTGGCAGCCCATGGGTACACGGGAAGCACCGTCTTTACCCTTCAAGTCAGCGAAACCCTCGGGCCGTTCGTCACGAAGTGCAACATCCAGAGCCTGACCTATCAAAACACGTTCATCATGCTCAACGCCGGCTGGCAGAACAACAACAAGACCTGGGCAGACTACGTCGCCGGCTTCTTCAAGGACAAAGAGCATTTTTGGATCGGGCTCCACAACTTCAAGGCCATCAACGACAACGGGCACCGGACGTTGGGCTTGGACACCACCGTTGTGTGGAGCAATGGGGAGAGCACTGTCGTCTACGGCTACCGTTTTAAGAACTTCACCCTGCAAGGGGAGGACGCCGGCTTCTCGTTTACCTACCTTAGTTCTCAGAAGATGGACACGAGCGCCGCCTACGGTAACTGCCTTCTGCCGGTCAATGGGACGAGTTTCTCCACCTGGAACGTGGACAATGATTTAGACCCCGCGAGAAACATCGCGAGTATGTTCGGTGCGGGTTGGTGGTTCAAATCCTATGACGTGGGCTGCAGTCCGATGGGCGTCCGAAGCAAGTGGAAAATGGATGGGCTGGATCTGGATAGTTCATATTACGCTACAACTGTTCTGTATTTCGACAACTGAAGTCTTCATAAACCATCACTCAACAGTTATGAATTTCAACAACTGAAGTCTTCATAAACCATCACTCAACAGTTCTGTATTTCAACAACTGAAGTCTTCATAAACCATCACTCAACAGTTCTGTATTTCAACAACTGAAGTCTTCATAAACCATCACTCAACAGTTCTGTATTTCAACAACTCAAGTCTTCATAAACCATCACTCAACAGTTCTGTATTTCAACAACTGAAGTCTTCATAAACCATCACTCAACAGTTCTGTATTTCAACAACTGAAGTCTTCATAAACCATCACTCAACAGTTATGTATTTCAACAACTGAAGTCTTCATAAACCATCACTCAACAGTTCTGTATTTCAACAACTGAAGTCTTCATAAACCATCACTCAACAGTTCTGTATTTCAACAACTGAAGTCTTCATAAACCATCACTCAACAGTTCTGTATTTCAACAACTGAAGTCTTCATAAACCATCACTCAACAGTTCTGTATTTCAACAACTGAAGTCTTCATAAACCATCACTCAACAGTTCTGTATTTCAACAACTGAAGTCTTCATAAACCATCACTCAACAGTTCTGTATTTCAACAACTGAAGTCTTCATAAACCATCACTCAACAGTTATGAATTTCAACAACTGAAGTCTTCATAAACCATCAATCAACAGTTATGAATTTCAACAACTGAAGTCTTCATAAACCATCAATCAACAGTTATGAATTTCAACAACTGAAGTCTTCATAAACCATCAATCAACGGTTCTTTCCATAACTGAAACATTCATACATCATCAGTCAAATGTATTTGTTGGCTTGTGGTGTTGGAGTCAGGGACAAGCATTGTCGAGTTTAGTTTTTGTTACTTGAGTTTGATTTATTGATGTCAATGTTTCACTCGGCTTTGTTTTTAATTGGTTGTAACATTGGGAGTTTGTGATGTAACATTGGGAGTTTGTGATGTAACATTGGGAGTTTGTGATATAACATTGGGAGTTTGTGATGTAACATTGGGAGTTTGTGATGTAACATTGGGAGTTTGTGATGTAACATTGGGAGTTTGTGATGTAACATTGGGAGTTTGTGATGTAACATTGGGAGTTTGTGATGTAACATTGGGAGTTTGTGATGTAACATTGGGAGTTTGTGATGTAACATTGGGAGTTTGTGATGTAACATTAGGAGTTTGTGATGTAACATTGGGAGTTTGTGATGTAACATTGGGAGTTTGTGATGTAACATTGGGAGTTTGTGATGTAACATTGGGAGTTTGTGATGTAACATTGGGAGTTTGTGATGTAACATTAGAAGTTTGTGATGTAACATTGGGAGTTTGTGATGTAAAATTAAAAGTTTGTGATTAACATTGGGAGTTTGTGATGTAACATTGGGAGTTTGTGATGTAACATTAGAAGTTGTGATGTAACATTGGGAGTTTGTGATGTAACATTGGGAGTTTGTAATGTAACATTAGGAGTTTGTGATGTAACATTAGGAGTTTGTGATGTAACATTGGGAGTTTGTGAGTAACATTACTAGTTTGTGATGTAACATTAGGAAATTGTGATGTAACATTGGGAGTTTGTGATGTAGCATTGGGAGATTTTAATGTAACATTAGGAGTTTGTTATGTAACATTGGGAGTTTGTTATGTAACATTAGAAGTTCTTATGTAACATTAAGAGTCTGTTACATAACATTACAAGTTTGTTATGTATTTTTAAGAGTCTGTTATGTAACATTATGAGTTTCTTATGTAACATTATGCATTTTTCATGAATTAAAGAAAGTGTTCTAATGTTAAAAACAATCTTTGCGTATTAATAATATGACTGCGATAAGTGTTGAAATAGCAGATATCCAAGGGTTACGTATAAGAATGATACTGATTGGGTCAATCTTACATTCACTAGTCTAAAAAGTCAGAGTGGTCCTAATCCGTCACCACCTCTTCCCCCCCCCCCCTTTTTCCATATCTTGTACAACTGACATTACCCCCTTTCCCTCCCATCAATCTCTCCATCTCTTGTACAACTGGCATTACCTCCTTCTTCTCCCACCCAGGGCCCTATCTCTTGTACAGCTGACACTACCACCTTTCCCTCCCATCCACCTCTCCATCTCTTGTACAACTGACATTACCTCCTTCTTCTCCCACCCAGGGCCCTATCTCTTGTACAACTGACATTACCTCCTTCTCCCACCCAGGGCCCTATCACATGTATAATTATTTTATTAATATTAATTAAACGTGTACATTGACATTGTCATTCCTTCCCAACATACGCACATATCCACTCACTCACTCTCACACACACATGGATCTTTTATCCGTTTCACGCTATCCGCTTTCTAGATTCTGCAAACAGTATGACGTCATTCCTACCAAATTCTCATAACCAGAGTTTCGCCTCGGGGTGACAAGACTGTAGAGGATTCCTTGACCCCCCTTCCAATATTTAGGGACTCGCCCCATAACTTAACAATTTTTGAATCGTTTTAAACTCACCTCATTGGTCATTTCGTAGTTAGTACTTAGACTGTTGAATGAAATAAATAGATTCTCTTAAAATAGCCCGTCGGCACCAACTCTGACTTAACTAACTAAACTGACTTAGCTAACTAAACTGACTTAACTAACTAAACTGACTTAGCTAACTAAACTGACTTAACTAACTAAACTGACTTAACTAACTAAACTGACTTAGCTAACTAAACTGACTTAGCTAACTAAACTGACTTAACTAACTAAACTGACTTAACTAACTAAACTGACTTAGCTAACTAAACTGACTTAGCTAACTAAACTGACTTAGCTAACTAAACTGACTTAACTAACTAAACTGACTTAACTAACTAAACTGACTTAACTAACTAAACTGACTTAGCTAACTAAACTGACTTAACTAACTAAACTGACTTAGCTAACTAAACTGACTTAACTAACTAAACTGACTTAACTAACTAAACTGACTTAACTAACTAAACTGACTTAGCTAACTAAACTGACTTAGCTAACTAAACTGACTTAACTAACTAAACTGACTTAGCTAACTAAACTGACTTAACTAACTAAACTGACTTCATCATCATCATCACGTCCCTTAGTCCTTGGACCGTTGGAGTGCCACAGATGACATGTAAACTATCGCCCTCCTTTTGTCTCTGTCTTCAGCACTACGCACTGCATCACCCAGTGTTAGTGCTGTCCACTCTTTGATGTTATCCTCCCATCTTTTTCTTCCTCTTCTTCTCCCTCCTCTTTGATGTTATCCTCCCATCTTTTTCTTCCTCTTCTTCTCCCTCCTCTTGTGGTGCCCTGCAATATTTCTTTGGCAAGCCTTTGTTTCCTCGTTACGTGGCCGTACCATTGTAGTTGACTTTAGTTCAGATTGACTTAGTTCAGATTGACTTTAGATCAGATTGACTTTAGTTCAGATTGACTTTAATTCAAAGTGACTAGTTCAAAGAATTAGTTTAATTCAAAGTGACTCTAGCTCAGATTGACTCTAGTTTAGATTGACTTTAGCTCAGATTGACTTTAGTTCAGATTGACTTTAGATCAGATTGACTTTAGTTCAGATTGACTTTAATTCAAAGTGACTTTAGTTCAGATTAACTTTAGTTCAGATTGACTTTGGTTCAGATTGACTTTAATTCAAAGTGACTTTAGTTCAGATTGACTTTAGTTCAGTTTTTGTTTAGTTCAGATTGACTTTATTTCAGATTGACTTTAGTTCAGATTGACTTTAGTTCAGATTAACTTTAGTTCAGATTGACTTTAGTTCAGATTAACGTTAGTTCAGATTAACTTTAGTTCAGATTATTTTTAGTTCAGATTAACTTTATTTCAGATTAACTTTAGTTCAGATTAACTTTAGTTCAGATTGAATTTATTTCAGATTAACTTTAGTTCAGATTGACTTTAGTTCAGATTTACTTTAGTTAAGATTGACTTTAGTTCAGATTAACTTTAGGTCAGATTGACTTTAGTTCAGATTAACTTTAGCTCAGATTGACTTTAGTTCAGATTAACTTTAGTTCAGATTGACTTTAGTTCAGATTAACTTTAGTTCAGATTGACTTTAGTTCAGATTAACTTTAGTTCAGATTGACTTTAGTTCAGATTAACTTTAGTTCAGATTGAATTTATTTCAGATTAACTTTAGTTCAGATTAACTTTAGTTCAGATTAACTTTAGTTCAGATTGACTTTAGTTCAGATTAACTTTAGTTCATATTGACTTTAGTTCAGATTGACTTTAGTTCAGATTAACTTTAGTTCAGATTGACTTTAGTTCAGATTGAATTTATTTCAGATTAACTTTAGTTCAGATTGACTTTAGTTCAGATTTACTTTAGTTCAGATTGACTTTAGTTCAGATTAACTTTAGGTCAGATTGACTTTAGTTCAGATTAACTTTAGCTCAGATTGACTTTAGTTCAGATTAACTTTAGTTCAGATTGACTTTAGTTCAGATTAACTTTAGTTCAGATTGACTTTAGTTCAGATTAACTTTAGTTCAGATTGACTTTAGTTCAGATTAACTTTAGTTCAGATTGAATTTATTTCAGATTAACTTTAGTTCAGATTAACTTTAGTTCAGATTAACTTTAGTTCAGATTGACTTTAGTTCAGATTAACTTTAGTTCATATTGACTTTAGTTCAGATTGACTTTAGTTCAGATTAACTTTAGTTCAGATTGACTTTAGTTCAGATTATTTTTAGTTCAGATTGACTTTAGTTCAGATTAACTTTAGTTCAGATTGAATTTATTTCAGATTAACTTTAGTTCAGATTAACTTTAGTTCAGATTAACTTTAGTTCAGATTAACTTTAGTTCAGATTAATTTTAGTTCAGATTGAATTTATTTCAGATTAACTTTAGTTCAGATTAACTTTAGTTCAGATTAACTTTAGTTCAGATTAACTTTAGTTCAGATTGAATTTATTTCAGATTAACTTTAGTTCAGATTAACTTTAGTTCAGATTGAATTTATTTCAGATTAACTTTAGTTCAGATTAACTTTAGTTCAGATTTACTTTAGTTCAGATTAACTTTAGTTCAGATTGAATTTATTTCAGATTCACTTTAGTTCAGATTGACTTTAGTTGAGATTGACTTTAGTTCAGATTAACTTTAGTTCAGATTAACTTTAGTTCAGATTAACTTTAGTTCAGATTGAATTTATTTCAGATTAACTTTTGTTCAGATTGACTTTAGTTCAGATTGACTTTAGTTCATATAAGAAAAAAAAAACGATTCCGGGCCCCCGGACTTTTTTTCCTGTGACTTCTTTTCCTACATATCGATATATAGGGGTCTCAAATTCGCGGCCCGCGAGCCATTTGTGACCCTCAAGACGATATTTTGCGGCCCGCTTCATGACAGAAAAGTTTAGTGTAAATGCGCCGGCCCGTTTCCCCCATTCTCATATCTATAACGTGCCTCTCCGCGACGGTTTCAGTCGAATCTCACCGATTAGTCTAATTCTGATTTTTTTGGTAGTGTTGCTATGTATTTTTGTATGCAACAGTGAGTAGGTGGATGAAAGTGAATCCTAGTTTTTGAGAACCCTTAATGATTTTATTGTTATTTATAAAAGTTGAGCAGATTTTAACAGTTGTAATCGCTTTTTTGTGGATTACTTGATGCGGCCCACTCTCATTCAGACACTACCTCCTGCGCCCCCCCCTCCCCCCTCGATGATTTGAGTTTGAGACCTTTGATCTAATGAATACTTTGGATTTTAACATTTTAATTTTAATATAAAAGTAATTTAAATTGCTTTACAACTTTTGAGGGGGGGGGGAATTGATGCAAAATATTATTTTTTTAAACCGGGTCTCTGAAAATTGTGGTTGTAAAGGATTGCTTAATTTGTTTTTAAAGATCGTTTATTTGGTTGTTATTGGTCGGTTAGTTTGTTCATAAAGATCACTAGATTGTTCTAAAATATCGCTTAGTTTAATCTTAAAGATCGCTTAATTTGTTGTTAAAGATCGTTTAGTTTGTTCTTAAAGATCACTTAGTTTGTTGTTAAAGATCGTCCAGTTTTTGTTAATAGATCGCATTATTTGTTCTTAAATATCGTTTAGTTTGTTCATAAAGATCGCTTAGTTTGTTGTTAAAGATCGCTTAGTTTTTTTCATAAAGATCGCTTAGTTTGTTCTTAAAGATAATTGATTTTGTTCCTTAAGATTGATTAGTTTGTTCTCAAAGATCTTTTAGTTTGTTCCTAAAGAACATTTAGTTTTCTGCTAAAGATCGCTTGGTTTATTCTTATAAATAATTTAGTTTACTATTAAAGATCATTTGTTTTGTTCTTAAAGATCATTTAGTTCGGTCATAAAAATCGTTTAGTTTGTTCTTTAAGATCGTTTAGTTTGTTACTAAAGATCGCTTAGATTGTTCTTAAGGATCGCTATGTTTGTTGTTAAATATCGTTTAGTTTTTTCTCAAAGATCGCTTAATTCGTTCTTAAATGTCGTTTAGTGTGTTGTTAAATATCGCTTTCGCTGAATATTAAATGACCGAAAACCTGAGTCACTTTCGGCCGATGTCGGCCGAAACCGAAGAAAAACCGAAAGTTAACTTTCCTCTTTCGGGCGAAACCGAAGAAAAACCGGAAGTTAACTTTCCTCTTTCGGCCGAAACCGAAATTAAACCGAAAGTCAACTTTTCAGTTTCGGCCGAAACCGAAACTTGGCCGAAAGTGATAAAATGGCCACTTTCGGCGCCGAAACCGAAGCCGAAGCCGAAATTCGGTCGGTCTCTACTTTTTAGGCCTGTCAGAGTTCCTGTTATGACTTTCACGGCCTGTCAGAGACAAGAAATAAAAGTTCAATATCTGTGGGAAAAGCTTGGAGCTTTAGTCCGACTGCAGATAAAGCATGGTACGATTGAGCGTTTACGCGCGCACACGAGAGAGTGTGTGTGTGTGTGCGTGCGTGTGTGTGTGTGTGTGTTTGTGTGTGTTTGTGTGTGTGTGTGTGTGCGCGTGTGTGAGTGTGCGTGTGTGATGGAGGGCGGGAGAGAGGGGGGTCATGGCATGGTACTTTCTTTCATCTTTCGTTTTAATCAACTATAGACGCAAATCAAGTGAGCTCAATGTAGTTTGATGGATGTTTGGTCCGTTTTCTTCATGTGTTTCTGAGATGAGCTCAATGTAGTTTGATGGATGTTTGGTCCGTTGTCTTCATGTGTTTCTGAGATGAGCTCAATGTAGTTTGATGGATGTTTGGTCCGTTTTCTTCATGTGTTTCTGAGATGAGCTCAATGTAGTTTGATGGATGTTTGGTCCGTTGTCTTCATGTGTTTCTGAGATGAGCTCAATGTAGTTTGATGGATGTTTGGTCCGTTGTCTTCATGTGTTTCTGAGATGAGCTCAATGTAGTTTGATGGATGTTTGGTCCGTTGTCTTCATGTGTTTCTGAGATGAGCTCAATGTAGTTTGATGGATGTTTGGTCCGTTTTCTTCATGTGTTTCTGAGATGAGCTCAATGTAGTTTGATGGAGGTTTGGTCCGTTGTCTTCATGTGTTTCTGAGATGAGCTCAATGTAGTTTGATGGATGTTTGGTCCGTTTTCTTCATGTGTTTCTGAGATGAGCTCAATGTAGTTTGATGGAGGTCTGGTCCGTTGTCTTCATGTGTTTCTGAGATGAGGCTCAATGTAGTTTGATGGAGATGTTTGGTCCGTTGTCTTCATGTGTTTCTGAGATGAGCTCAATGTAGTTTGATGGAGGTCTGGTCCGTTGTCTTCATGTGTTTCTGAGATGAGCTCAATGTAGTTTGATGGAGGTTTGGTCCGTTGTCTTCATGTTTGATGGATGTTTGGTCCGTTTTCTTCATGTGTTTCTGAGATGAGCTCAATGTAGTTTGATGGATGTTTGGTCCGTTGTCTTCATGTGTTTCTGAGATGAGCTCAATGTAGTTTGATGGATGTTTGGTCCGTTTTCTTCATGTGTTTCTGAGATGAGGCTCAATGTAGTTTGATGGATGTTTGGTCCGTTGTCTTCATGTGTTTCTGAGATGAGCTCAATGTAGTTTGATGGAGGTTTGGTCCGTTGTCTTCATGTGTTTCTGAGATGAGCTCAATGTAGTTTGATGGAGGTTTGGTCCGTTTTCTTCATGTGTTTCTGAGATGAGCTCAATGTAGTTTGATGGATGTTTGGTCCGTTGTCTTCATGTTTGATGGATGTTTGGTCCGTTGTCTTCATGTTTGATGGATGTTTGGTCCGTTGTCTTCATGTTTGATGGATGTTTGGTCCGTTGTCTTCATGTTTGATGGATGTTTGGTCCGTTGTCTTCATGTTTGATGGATGTTTGGTCCGTTGTCTTCATGTTTGATGGAGGTTTGGTCCGTTGTCTTCATGTTTGATGGATGTTTGGTCCGTTGTCTTCATGTTTGATGGATGTTTGGTCCGTTGTCTTCATGTTTGATGGAGGTTTGGTCCGTTGTCTTCATGTTTGATGGAGGTTTGGTCCGTTGTCTTCATGTTTGATGGAGGTTTGGTCCGTTGTCTTCATGTGTTTCTGAGATGAGGCTCACCATCACGGCGTTTTAATTGTCTTCCAAACCGAGGCTGACGCCATCTTTCTTTGTAGGTCAAAACTGTAATCAATAAATGCGATGACGTCATAGCACCTATGAGTACTTTCAATGATCTCTCGACAGCTCTAAATGGAAACTGAAAATCCATTTTCTGACCTGCCTTCTAATATGAAATAATAAAGATGCGGTTAGTGTTCACGGGTTGGTAGGAAACGGTTAGTGTTCACGGGTTGGTAGGAAACGGTTAGTGTTCACGGGTTGGTAGGAAACGGTTAGTGTTCACGGGTTGGTAGGAAACGGTTAGTGTTCACGGGTTGGTAGGAAACGGTTAGTGTTCACGGGTTGGTAGGAAATGTAACCATCGGGTCAGACTATTTTTTTTAGTAATCAATTGTTTGTTAGTTGCTATGTGCCTGTCACAAGATGAGTCCTGGGTATTAGGGTATCAACACAGCAAGCCTCAGGCTGCTGTTACAAAGGTGTCCGTTATGTGCGTCATTAACTAATAGTGTTTGGTCTGGAAACATTGGACCTGGACACTTTCACCGTATGCACCAGCAGACAGCACTCTGAGGGTTGGCCCTGGACACCACCTTATGCACCAGCAGACAACACTCTGAGGTTTGGCCCTGGACACCTTCACCGTGTACACCAACAGACAGCACTCTCAGGTTTGGACCTAGACACTTTCACTGTACGCGCCTGCAGACAACGCTCTCGGGTTTGAATAGACTGGAAATTGGGAAAAGATAGATCGCGTCTTATTTGAGTTAGATCGTCACTTCATTGGGGGGGGGGGGGGGGGG
>CAXITT010000548.1:361510-384393 GCA_964033795.1 Lymnaea stagnalis
ACACACCACCCCCGGCACACACCACCCCCGGCACACACCACCCCCGGTACTCACCACCCCCGGCACACACCACCCCCGGCACACACCACCCCCGGCACACACCACCCCCGGCACACACCACCCCCGGCAAGCACCAACCCCCGCACCATTGGATTGGCTGTCAACATATTTTGTCGCACGACATGAAGTTTGTACTTTCTGTGTCTGGTCTGTTATTGTATGTACAAGTGAAAAGTTCCTTTTTTTTTTTAAATTCTCCTTTTTTAAAAAAAAACACGGAATTAAATTATTGACAACGTAGTCAGTATAAGATGTTATTGTTTGAATTATTGACAACGTAGTCAGTATCAGATGTTATTGTTTGAATTATTGACAACGTAGTCAGTATCAGATGTTATTGTTTGAATTATTGATAACGTAGTCAGTATCAGATGTTGTTGTTTGAATTATTGACAACGTAGTCAGTATCAGATGTTATTGTTTGAATTATTGACAACGTAGTCAGTATCAGATGTTATTGTTTTAATTATTAGCCAGACTCCAACTACCGAGTCTGTCTGGCGGATACAACGTAATCAGACTGGATTTCTTGATGTAACCATTGTTTTCCCAGATGGCATCAACCAGAGATTAGTTTCTGGTTACAACGCTGAACAAACTTTGAATAGCAGTACCTCAAGCCCGAAATAGACTCTAGGATGTTGGAGTACACAGCTTAGGAGTACCTATTGCAATCGTCATCTATTACAACTCTGTATGCATCCATTTATTACATGCGTGTCTAGTTTGGCGTGATCGCCTGCATAGATAAGCAGCAACAAATAGATGGGTTTTCCAACAAAGAGAATAGAGAAACTTGGTTAGGAATGATAGAAAAGAAAGAGAGAAAAATTTGACATATTAGCAAAGATGCGGCTAACAAAAAAAATTATTCTAGTTGAGTTGGGTTATAGATAATTCTATTTTAGTCTCATTTTAAATCTAGTTGAGTCTCATTATAGATATAAATCTAGTTGAGTCTCATTATAGATATAAATCTAGTTGAGTCTCATTATAGATATAAATCTAGTTGAGTCTCATTATAGATATAAATCTAGTTGAGTACAGTATTTGTTGTATCGGCGAGAAGATACCCGCTCTATGCAAGCAAAGTGCATGATAATGTCATGAATTCATGGGTCCCAAGAGACAATCGGGGCGTTCTCACAACCAGGTTTTCTCACCTAGATGTGGGGGGAGGGGGAAGGGCGTATGCTGAGGTTGGCCATTTATCCCAAAGCCTTATATTTACACTGCGCCTGGGGCTGGCCGAAAGGGAATGGACAACTATAATTTGAGAGCCTTGTATTCATCAGACTATCACCATTTGTACATTAACATTTATCTATCAACTTTTGGACTATAATCTCCACGTGCATTTCAACACACATTTTTGGACGAGACTACAATACCAAACTGTCCAATTAAACTCAGGTCCAGCAGGGCAGAGTGGATGTTTATAAACAACATATCAGTCATCCATACCCATGGATGTTTATAAACAACATATCAAGTCCTCCACACCCATTGATGTTTATAAACAACATATCAAGTCATCCACACCCATGGATGTTTATAAACAACATATCAAGTCATCCACACCCATGGATGTTTATAAACAACATATCAAGTCCTCCACACCCATTGATGTTTATAAACAACATATCAAGTCATCCACACCCATGGATGTTTATAAACAACATATCAAGTCATCCACACCCATGGATGTTTATAAACAACATATCAAGTCATCCACACCCATGGATGTTTATAAACAACATATCAAGTCCTCCACACCCATTGATGTTTATAAACAACATATCAAGTCATCCACACCCATGGATGTTTATAAACAACATATCAAGTCCTCCACACCCATGGATGTTTATAAACAACATATCAAGTCATCCACACCCATGGATGTTTATAAACAACATATCAAGTCCTCCACACCCATGGATATTTATAAACAACATATCAAGTCCTCCACACCCATGGATGTTTATAAACAACATATCAAGTCCTCCACACCCATGGATGTTTATAAACAACATATCAAGTCCTCCACACCCATGGATGTTTATAAACAACATATCAAGTCCTCCACACCCATGGATGTTTATAAACAACATATCAAGTCCTCCACACCCATGGATGTTTATAAACAACATATCAAGTCATCCACACCCATGGATGTTTATAAACAACATATCAAGTCATCCACACCCATGGATGTTTATAAACAACATATCAAGTCATCCACACCCATGGATGTTTATAAGAAACATGTCAATTATTTCACATCCATGAGTGTTCCACGGCAACATACCAAGTATTTCACACCCATAGGTGTTTATAAGCAACATATCAGGTGTTCCACACCCATGGGTGTTCTTAAACACTACACCAAATCTACCACACCCATGGGTGTTCTTAAGCACTATACCAAATCTACCACACCCATGGGTGTTCTTAAGCACCATACCAAATCTACCACACCCATGGGTGTTCTTAAACACCACACCAAATCTACCACACCCATGGGTGTTCTTAAGCACCACACCAAATCTACCACAACCATGGGTGTTTTTAAGCACAATACCAATTCTTCCTCACCTGTCTTTCATTTATCAACTTGTGAAACATAACTTTATTGTCGGTTTGGTTATTTCAACAAGAACTCATTTCTAATTAAGCCCCACACCCTCTTTGTGCCCAAACTCAAAGTTCTCCTCACTTCCCCTCCCCCCCCCCACACTCCCCGCAATCTCCCCCTCCTCCTTTTTCTGAGATTTACAATCAGGATAATTATATTTTGTTTCATTCGTTAGAAAGCACACAGAAAAGATTGAAAAAAACATTAAATCTATTAAATTAAATCAATTTTATTCTTCAACGATTTCTATTCGTCTGACTTCCAGAACAACACAAACATGGACACGATGGAACTGAAAGAGGTGCACATGGTCCCAACGTCTGTGGGCGTCACCAACAGCCAGAGCTTCAACCTTGACCTTGATGATGGGTCCGGAGATGCCACCGGCTTCCGGGTGGTGCCACCGATCCCGAGGTCAGTGCGATAAGAGTTCAATGAGTGCTGGCCAACGCAGTCTTGTTTTATGTTATAATGGCATAATTAAAATTGAATGTGGTGATGATAGTGCTAGCTTCATATAATGATGCTAAATTCAGATAATAGTGCTAGCTTCATATAATGATGCTAAATTCAGATAATAGTGCTAGCTTCATTTAATGGTGCTAAATTCAGATAATAGTGCTAGATTCATATAATGGTGCTAAATTCAGATAATAGTGCTAGATTCATATAATCGTGCTAATTTCAGATAGTGCTAGATTCATATAATGGTGCTAAATTCAGATAATAGTGCTAGATTTATATAATAGTGCTAGATTCATATAATGGTGCTAAATTCAGATAATGGTGCTAAATTCATATAATGGTGCTAAATTCAGATAATATAATGATGCTAAATTTAGATAATAGTTCTAGATTCATATAATGGGGCTAAATTCAGATAATGGTGCACCACACCAAATCATAAAATGGTGCTAAATTCAGTTTATGGTCAACATATAGATAATGGTGGTAAATTCAGACAATGGTGCTAAATTTAGATAATGGTCTAGATTTAGATAGTGTTGCTAAATTCAGATAATGGTCCTAGATTCAGATAAAGGTACTAGATTCAGATAATGTTGCTAATTTTAGATGATGGTGCTAAATTCAGTCGATGGTGCTAAATTCAGATAATGGTGCTAGATTCAGACAATGTTAAATTTTAATTTTTTTTAAATCGCTCGAACTATAATGAAGGATCTTTTTTTGTACGTTAATTTTCTTGTGAGGTTTTCTCTTCAATTATTTTAGACTTAAATTTTTCCCTATCCTTAAAACGTCTAGGTTATAATTTTGTTTCCCATATTCCGACTTTTTTTATGATTGAGTTTAAAACAACAGCATGGTCGCAAGAGACTGAGACAGAATATCATCGACTATGATTTATTGAATAAATTTGGAGCATATCAACAGCGCCAAACAGTTCAATAGATTTCAGTTCAAACAGAATGACGCGACATTTTCGTACCGACCATTGTTTGGTGAAGTTTTCCATCGACCAGAGGCACAGTGCAACGTTACAACATCCGATTCAAATATTAGTGCATCGGGGTCATGGGATTCCATTCTAATACAACTCTGGTCGCTTTATACAAAATCAGGGTGCTAAAGTCAAAGATGGGGTCCCTTAAGATATGATTGTTTCATTGTGGACTATCGGGCGATTCTGACAAGTTATACAATGTTAAGAATATATATATTAAACTTATTATTCTAAGCCAACTGTCGGAAACCGGCAGCTGTGGAGCCGCAAGCGACACTTTGAAAGAAACAACGGTTCTTCAAATTTCAAAAAAAAAAATGTTTTCCTATCCCTACACTAGTACAATAGGGTCATCTTATATAAAAAAGGTTTTCCTATCCCTACACTAGTACAATAGTGTCATCTTATATAAAAAAGGTTTTCCTATCCCTACACTAGTACAATAGTGTCATCTTATATAAAAAAATGTTTTCCTATCCCTACACTAGTACAATAGTGTCATCTTATATAAAAAATGTTTTCCTATCCCTACACTAGTACAATAGTGTCATCTTATATAAAAATGTTTTCCTATCCCTACACTAGTACAATAGTGTCATCTTATATAAAAAATGTTTTCCTATCCCTACACTAGTACAATAGTGTCATCTTATATAAAAAAATGTTTTCCTATCCCTACACTAGTACAATAGTGTCATCTTATATAAAAATGTTTTCCTATCCCTACACTAGTACAATAGGGTCATCTTATATAAAAAATGTTTTCCTATCCCTACACTAGTACAATAGTGTCATCTTATATAAAAATGTTTTCCTATCCCTACACTAGTACAATAGTGTCATCTTATATAAAAATGTTTTCCTATCCCTACACTAGTACAATAGGGTCATCTTATATAAAAAATGTTTTCCTATCCCTACACTAGTACAATAGTGTCATCTTATATAAAAATGTTTTCCTATCCCTACACTAGAACAATAGTGTCATCTTATATAAAAAAATGTTTTCCTATCCCTACACTAGAAAAATAGTGTCATCTTATATAAAAAATGTTTTCCTATCTCTACACTGGTACAATAATGTCATCTTATATAAAAATGTTTTCCTATCCCTACACTAGTACAATAGTGTCATCTTATATAAAAAAATGTTTTCCTATCTCTACACTAGTACAATAGTGTCATCTTATATATAAAAAATGTTTTCCTATCCCTACACTAGTACAATAGTGTCATCTTATATAAAAAATGTTTTCCTATCCCTACACTAGTACAATAGGGTCATCTTATATAAAAAATGTTTTCCTATCCCTACACTAGTACAATAGTGTCATCTTATATAAAAATGTTTTCCTATCCCTACACTAGAACAATAGTGTCATCTTATATAAAAAAATGTTTTCCTATCCCTACACTAGTACAATAGTGTCATCTTATATAAAAAATGTTTTCCTATCTCTACACTAGTACAATAGTGTCATCTTATATAAAAATGTTTTCCTATCCCTACACTAGTACAATAGTGTCATCTTATATAAAAAAAGGTTTTCCTATCCCTACACTAGTACAATAGTGTCATCTTATGGAAACAAAAGCATGCCAGAGTGTGTAACACTAAAGTCCGTGAACTTGTCTGGCTAGTGGAACAGTACAGAGTTCTAAAAATAGACTATGACGTATGGGATCTGACATTTTATTTGCAGTCTCACACGGGACATGTAAATTGGTAGTGACATCCCTCCCCACCCACCCACCCCCTTTTTTCAACTTATCGGACCGTTTACATTGAAGTATCGTATTGTTCTGTATATGTCGATACTTGAAGTGCATTACCACTATGGGCATTCTGAGCCATCCACGAGGCAACACTGAACAGAAGAGGCACTAGAGGTACTCCAAAAACGATAGATCGATATGGATCTGGTCTACCTATTAATACATAGAAATATTCGGGAAAAATAACAATTGAAAAACCCCTTAAAACAACTTTTTCGTGTACATATGCATTTCTGTCTGCATTTCTGTCTGCATTTCTGTCTGCATTTCTGTCTGCATTTCTGTCTGCATTTCTGTCTGCATTTCTGTCTGCATTTCTGTCTGCATTTCTGTCTGCATTTCTGTCTGCATTTCTGTCTGCATTTCTGACTGCATCTAGGTAATTGAATGTGATTGATAATTTATGTTATTGTATTTTAGCTATGCGAATGGTTTTCCTCCAACTTAGTGCCATTAATATTTAATAGACGAAAGGTATAGTTGAACCCAAATGAGTCACAGTTACAAAACACATAGCAACAGCTGCACAGTTAATCTCTACACCAAAAAACGCACACATTGAACAAATCATATTTCCTTCATCGTCCCCTTGACAAACCAGGAAAGAAAATATTTTTCGGGTTTGGTTTTGGGGTCGAGGGTGGGGGCTGAACATTTGATAGAATGTGTTGCCATTGGCAACGAGTCGCTGTGCCCAATTTCAGTTGGATAGTATGAATGGAAGTGGGTCAATTGGTCGTCCGAAGATTATGCCAGAAACACGCGAACGAAAGCGAAAATAAAATGAAGGTTTTTACTATTGCCATATTGAAATGTATGTCAATTATGTAAATATAACGCTTAAGTACATTGCTGTATTTTTTTTACTGGTATCCTTCCAGGTCGTTCACCCATTCTCACGCCACAACGCATGGATACATCCCCACGAACGTCGTCCGGCGGCGCAGCAGTTCCCACGTGCCGCCGCGCAGACGCCGGCTTTTATCTCACTTCCGGCAGAAGGCCAAGTCTATCAAGGTGAAGATCCCGCGCGTGCAGGACGTGAATACGATAGACAAGTACGCCCGGTTGATGTTTCCACTCCTCTTCATCATCTTCAACACCAGCTACTGGTCGGTCTACTTGCTGACCTAACGTCAGCATCTGCTCAACACTTTGGCTGTTGTTACTGACCAGCGACATACCATTATCGTAAACCAAGAACATTTCCGTAGGTTAAATGGCGGCTTGGTGATTTCACTCAAGTGCTGAGCAGACGTGCTGTTCTAAGAATGAATATGACGTCACCTAACGGGTAATTTCAAACAACTCAGTCACGCGACAAACAAGACTTTATTCTTCGAGGGAAAACTTTGATGTTTGTTAGTAGACTTTCCAACCAATAAATAAATGATACATCTTCAAAAAGCTGAGTCCATCGTTTGAAACTATCGACTGATTTACTTAAAGAACAGACCCTGGGGGATATGTCATTGTGTACATGTTAATTAAACATGGCCAAAGAGAATGCACAATCCTCCTTTGATAATGTGCAGATGTGATTTTAAATTTCCTTAACACTGTAAGACAAATAATGTATTTTACAAAGAGACAACAAGACCAATAGTCTCAAGGTTCAATCGAACCGAATGAGAATTGTGGCAAGCACTGATAGGCAGAGCCGTCGCGTGGGGCCTGCCATCCCCTTCCCGCTCAAGGGGCCTCGGATATTTAACGGGCCGAAAGGAGTGATGTGAAAAAAAAAGATCAACTTTGAAAAAGGGGGGGGGCGCACAAAAGTGGCAGGGGCTGGAGGGGGCTCCAAGGTTCTCTGGGTGGCTGCTCCGTTAGGGCAGAGTTGGTAACCATGGTGACGGGGATTCGGGAATTCCCGACATGAAGTCCTCAGCAGAACTAAATTTTCTTGATGATCATCTTCTGATCAAAGAAATTGATAATTATTTTGTTTCTAAACTGGGAGAGAAAATTTTAGGAAACGCATTTTCAAATATTTTTTTTTTTATGGATGCGTTGATATTTAAGAAGGGGAAAAAATATTGTTTGTCAAAGTTGTGTTTTTCTGTTACTTGATGTCAGCTTAAGACAGTTTATGACAGTTTATGACAGTTTATGACATTTTAATACATCTTATGACAGTTCAAGACAGTTTATGACATTTTATGACAGTGTATGACAGTTTATGACAGTGTATGACAGTTTATGACAGTTGTGACAGTTTATATGGATTACATGTCAATAATTTGCCATTTTTATTGCATGACAAGTTAATGGCATAAATTGAATATAAATGCATTGTAGAAAGCAGACGATAGCGCACCTCCCCACCCCCACCCCCCTCTAAAGCACACCATTATTCTCACCATCAACTGCAGACGACGGATCTTGGCTGGCCAATGGACTCGTGTCTGCGCTGTGAACTCAAACTGCCATCTTTGTAAATATTCATTGATTAACTTACTATGAAAGAATGTAGACAAGCCTATTGGTCTTTACATTAGAATGAGCTGAATTATGTGTACATAATATGTGCTGATGATCTTTGTGTTGATGGAATGGATTATGGGGGCCACCGTCAAAGCTTGCTTCAGTATGTCAAACAGTGCCCATTAATCCAATGTTTTGCCACAGTCAATTGAGGGAACGGGAGTTGGCACAAAATTGAGATTCCAGGGGCTAGAGATCTGGGTTGGCATCATATCGCCATCTTTAGCCCACTAGGCTACGTACTCCTGGTCAAAGGGATGTTTTGGGATGTCAACAATACTTTGACAGTCTTGACTTCTAAAGGGGAGATAACTCTTTACCGGTTTTCCGAACCTGGTGTTTATGTTTACTATTATTTTGTCAACAGAATTTTTTTTTTCATATTCAAAATAATATTTTATATTGTCATGCACAATTATTTTTGTCCTCATTTATAGTAATTGGCATCAAAAAATTTCATTTTATCTTGTTAAATAAATTCAAATCTCGAGATATAAATAGATTTGAGAATTGTAACTTTATCCTTATGAGGTCAGCATGAAGACCACTTTTTAGCCATAGTTATGAGGAAAAAAAAGGGGGGGGGGGTCATACTTTTTTATGTGGTCAGGTTGGCTTTGGCTTTAAAAATGGGTTAGTAAACACTTCACCTAGAAGTACATGGGAAGGACTGGACTAAACAACTAGAGACAACCAATTCCTTCAAATACACAAGTGTAACTTAAACTCATGATTTACAAGAGCAAAATGGACATGTGCGCTTAAATTACTCAGCTGAAACTAGTAGCAGACTTTTGGTAGCAGACTTTTGGTAGCAGACTTTTGATAACATAATTTTGGCAGCAGACGTCTCAAAGCAGACTTTTGGTAAAGACTTTTTGTTGGAGACTTTCGTAACAGACTTTTTGTGGCGGACTTTTCGTAGCAGACTATGGTAGAATATTTGAAGTAGCAGAATTTTGGCAGCAGACATTTGCTGGCAGACTTTTGGCAGCCATCACATTTTATAGACAGATTAAACGAAAATAGTAGTAGTAGTAGGCCTATTCGTTATATTAATAATTTATCATAGAGAACACCTCGCCGAAAAAAGCCCTGAACTACAAAACCCCTTTTTACTTGTGTATGTAGTACAGTGGCTCTCAACCTTCCTAAGGCCGCGACCCTTTAATACAGTTCCTCATGTTGTGGCGACCCCCAGCCATAAAATTATTTGCTTTGCCAGTTCATGAATATGTGTTTTCCGGTGGTCTTAGGCGACCCCTGTTTAATGGTCGTTTGACCCCACAAAGGGGTTGTGACCCACAGGCTGAGAACCGCTGATGAAGCAGGACAAGACCATAATATGGGCCTATTTACTCGTGTATGCAGTAATATATGTTGGATCATAGATTCATCAACTTATTTATGACTTATTGATGACGTATTTATAACCACTCATTGTATAAAAATCATGAATGTGCTGAAGTGTTGCACATAAAGTGTTGTTTAAAAAAACAACTCACTCCATATTAAATGTTCCTTGCGTAAATCGATAGTTTGGCTTTGATTGGCTTCATTTTGAGAACCCAACTAATCACTTGGCCCTTATTTTCTAACATAGCTTTGGGCTTTTCCTATCTCTCCAACAGGTTTATGTGTAAGGATTTTTAAATGATTATACTTTATTTAAACACATGTGTTTACATATATGTATATGTATATATTACCCAAAAGTGATGTACAGTTAAATTTTGATAAATTTTCTAACATTTAGTTTGTAATAGCATCTGGTTAATATGGGTTCTTGAATAACATTGACATTGTCTTGGTGTCAGTTTCTTGATGTCAACATTTGCTGTCCACATATGATGTCAACATTTCAGCTCATTAGTGTCGTCGTGTCTTTACAAAGTGTGTCTCTGCTTGAACACACATTTCACCACAGTTAGATTTATCTACCCACATTTACGCACATTTCACCACAGTTAGATTTATCTACCCACATTTACGCACATTTCGCCACAGTTAGATTTATCTACCCACAGTTACGCACATTTCACCACAGTTAGATTTATCTACCCACATTTACGCACATTTCACCACAGTTAGATTTATCTACCCACATTTACTCACATTTCACCACAGTTAGATTTATCTACCCACATTTACGCACATTTCGCCACAGTTAGATTTATCTACCCACAGTTACGCACATTTCACCACTGTTAGATTTATCTACCCACAGTTACGCACATTTCACCACAGTTAGATTTATCTACCCACAGTTACGCACATTTCGCCACAGTTACCCACAAGAGATGATCATGTCTAGCTGTGTTTGGTGTGCAATTTTCCACTAACCATACCACATATAACTGCGATAAAACATATAACTGCCATACTACATATAACTGCGATACCACATATAACTGCCATACCACATACAACTGCCATGCCACATATAACTGCTATACTACATATAACTGCGACACCACATATAACTACCATACCACATATAACTGTCATATCACATCTAATTGCCATACTTCATGAAACTGTCATATTACATATAACTGACAGACTATATATTAGCCATAATACATATAATTGCCATACTACATATAACTGGCATACTACATATAACTGTCATAATACATATAACTGACACACTACATATTAGCCATAATACATATAATTGCCATACTACATATAACTGTCATATGACATATAAGTGCCATACTATCATACTACATATAACTGCCATACTACATATAACTGCCATACTACATTTAACTGCCATACTACATATAACAGGGGCTATCTCTCGTTTTTCCATGTATCGTTCTTTTCCTCAACCATGCGCTGCTGCTTACACTTACATCCTTACACTGTAACGTGCTGCTGCTTACACTTACATCCTTACACTGTAACGTGCTGCTGCTTACACTTACATCCTTACACTGTAACGTGGTTACCTTGTTACACTTTTATCGGTATGTATTCCTATCCAAATGACGTCATTCTTTCAGCCATAGACCTCGAACAATTCTTCTCCAGTAATTTACGTATTTTGAGACATGCGTCTTTTCAGGACACTGCCCCTCCCCCTTTTCCTTGCGCTAATCAATGTGTCTGCAGCATAAGACAGAAATATGCGACCACTTGATCTCCCTGCCCTGTTATTGTTGGTGTTCGTGTGTCTGTCTCAGGGCATGCCTGCTAAATTAGCTTTTATTTCTCATCTCTGAGTGCATGCTAGTTTTATGTTGGTTGCTATTCTGCTATTTTGGCAGACAATCTTCTCAAACAATATCTTCAGTCAGACCTTGTTGGAATCATTCGAATATTTCGTCTCTCTCTCTCTCTCTCTCTCTCTCTCTCTCTCTCTCTCTCTCTCTCTCTCTCTCTCGTCTTCTCTCTCTCTCTCTTTCTTTTTCTCTTTCTTCATCTCTCTCTCCCTTCCCCTCTCTCCCTCTCTTTTCTCTCTCTCATATCTTCAGTCAGACCTTGTTGGAATCATTCGAATATTTCGTCTCTCTCTCTCTCTCTCTCTCTCTCTCTCTCTCTCTCTCTCTCTCTCTCTCTCTCTCTCGTCTTCTCTCTCTCTCTCTTTCATTTTCTCATTCGTCATATCTCTCTCCCTTGCCTTCTCTACCTCTCTTTTCTCTCTCTCTCGCATGTGATCTCTGTTTCTCTCTCTCTCTTTTGCCTTCTCTCACTCTCGCCTTCTCTCTCTCTCGTCTTCTCTCTCTCTCTCTATTTCTCTCGCTCGCCTTCTCTCTCTCTCCTTCTTTCTCTCTTTCACCTTCTTACTCTGTCTCTCTGGCCTTCTCTCTATCCCCCCTTCTTTCTCTCTCCCTCACCTTCTCTTTCTACCTCTGCTTCTCTCTTTCTGTCTCTCTATTTAATATATCCATCTATTTATCTCTCTGCTCTCATTCTCTCTCCATCTCCTTCTCTCTGTCTCTCATTCTCTCTCTCTCTCTCTCTCTCTCTCGCCCTGCGTGATTTCACCATATCCCATTTTATGACCATTCCCTCCCTGACCACATTCGTCTTCTCTCATCTGGCTGCCATATGGGAGAACGTGGATGAGTCGCGGGAGAAATGTCTCAATGACTGCGTGTCATTCTCCCTCCGCCATCACCCGCTCCACTATTTCCTTTCTTATCCCTCCCTCACACCATCTCTCCCTCTTCCTCTCTCTCTCTTTCTCACACACACACCCACACATGCACCCTTTCTCTTTCGCTGTTTTAAAGCCATAGTAAGTGCTAAGATTGTGTGTTTTTGTGTCTATAAATTAGACATTTTAAATGTGTTCCTGTATAAATAATTTCCTAAATTTAAACAAAAACATTTTTTTTTAAATTTGTAACGGAAGCTCTAGTAGCCACTTCTTGTTGACTTCTTTCAGGTTTACATATATCAATATTACCCCCCCCCCCACACAGACACACACACACTTCTACACGCACGCGCCATGTTTCGTCACTTCCTGTTGCCAAAAAAAAGTCGTTCCGTTTCAAGGACGCCATGATTGAGAGAGGAACTATAATTGAGAAAGGGGGGGGGGNGCACACAAAAATCTTAAAGTACGAATTCTTTGTGTTAGCTCAAGGGATCAAACTCTAACACCCCATGAACGATGGACGTCTCAGAGGCATTTCTCTCCCCCCCCCCCCTTTTTTTTTTCTTTAACCCGATTCTTGTGTAGATAAAATCTATAAAAATGTGAAGCATAATTATGAAGGGAATGTGCAAGTCAGAAAATATGTTTTGAAAGCTTATATTTATTTCGTTTCAGTTGTGGGTAATGATTTTTTTTTTCAAATCCTCTTGTCGATTGACTTGATAACAATAAAATAAAGAATATGCATCAAATGAGAATAATTTTTGTCTTGATTTTTATCTTGTCAAAATTGTGTGTACCTCTTCGTCATGGTGTTGCTGTTGTCGTTAACAAGCCTAGAAATGGAATCTCTTCTGTTTAGATATTGATAAAACTGATTAAACCGAGGTAATATTAATTGTACATCTTTGCGTGGTGCCCGCTTCGTGTGTCTAACCGCAAAGAATATCTACAAAAATATATGACATGCCGTTAGTTAGGAAATAGATTACAACAGCTGTCCTCGATCTTATCACATGGGTAACTCTAACCTACTTATGTAGAATGGTTAGGGACCGGATTCTTAAACTCCATTTTTGCCAACAAACAAACCAACAAACCAACAGAAACTATTTGATAGTGTTGTGTACGACAGCGCCTGGAGTTTTGTATTGTCAACGTTCACCCTAAGTATGTTGGTGTCACCGTAGGTATTTTGGTGTCACCGTAGGTATTTTGGTGTCACCGTAGGTATTTTGGTGTCACCGTAGGTATTTTGGTATCACCGTAGGTATTTTGGTGTCACCGTAGGTATTTTGGTGACACCGTAGGTATTTTGGTGTCACCGTACGTATTTTGGTGTCACCGTAGGTATTTTGGTGTCACCGTAGTATATTTTGGTGTCACCGTAGGTATTTTGGTGTCACCGTAGGTATTTTGGTGTCACCGTAAGTATGTTGGTGTCACTGTATGTATTTTGGTGTCCCCTTAAGTATTTTAGTGCATGTCTTGAATTTATGATCGCCCCCTGTCAAATCTGGCCTCCGTCCGTCACAATGTGACGATGATGTAGACCTATCACAATGTGACGATGGTGTAGACCTATCACAATGTGACGATGGTGTAGACCTATCACAATGTGACGATGGTGTAGACCTATCACAATGTGACCATGGTGTAGACCTATCACAATGTGACGATGGTGTAGACTTATCACAATGTGACGATGGTGTAGACCTATCACAATGTGACGATGGTGTAGACCTATCACAATGTGACGATGGTGTAGACCTATCACAATGTGACGATGGTGTAGACCTATCACAATGTGACGATGGTGTAGACTTTGCACAACAAAATCACAAGGTCTCAGAATTTTCTTGAGGATAATAATCTGTTTCCTTGGACAGAAAATCGCTTTTTAACCAAAAGGAATGCCATCATGTGGATGATACAGTTTGGCACCGGTAGCGTCGCAAGAGTTGTCGGAATATTCATTGTGTCATTGTTATCCGCCTTGGGAACTCCATCTCCAGGTTTAAATTCAGAGTTTGCCTTCTCTTACATGAGTTGCTCTCCAAGGTGGGCGAGTCCCATCCATCCGGGGAGCTGGGGAAGCTTTTTGCTTGTCTTGGCTTTGGTGGGGATTGAACTCGCAGACAGCCAGGTTTTTGTGATGGGCTCAGTTTAGACCCGCTCAGCCACCCAGCATCCTTGTCAAATAGAACAAGGGGAATTAATTCGGCTCTCTCGTTATCCGACGAAACAAAGAAAAAAATAATAATGCCCTCGCCTCATCGTGTGAGCAGAACAACCTGACCGTGGGACACCGGCTTAAGAGTGCGACCACCGAGATGACCAGTGAGTGCTACATGTAGCGTCATGCTACTGACCGTGGGACTTAAGAGTGCGACCACCGCTATGACCAGTGAGTGCTACATGTAGCGTCATGCTACTGACCTATGACACCGGCTTAAGAGTGCGACCAGCGAGATGACCAGTGAGCGCTACACGCGTCGTGCTAGTTGGGCGCCTTGCTTGGACCATTAAATAAAACAAGTTCATACAATAAATATGTATTACATTGAATAGGTCACCTGACAATGGTGCCCTTCTCCCAGTTCAATTACGCGATTACTTATGAGCAAAAGTTGTATCATGAGAATCGCCGTTTCTGGTCGTCTGCTAGTTAAGACACAAATCTGAGTTCAAGTTACTTCCTAAAATTTCTTAAGCTAATTTTTTTTTTTTGGGGGGGGGGGGGGTGGTGGTTTAGATATTTAATGTGCAAGATAAGATACTATTCATATATTGCAGGCCTGCGCAACGTAAGGCAAGTGGGCCTCATGCGGCCCGCCAAATAACGAAATATTTATTATTATTAATTTCTTAATTGCTTTCTCTGTCCTATTGTCTTTAGGCCCGCAAAGGTTTTTTCATAAAGTATTACGGCACACCTTACGTTTTATGTTGTACATGCCTGCTATATTGGTATTAATAATGCAAGCAAGATATTATTCCCATATGCCAGGCCTGAACAACATACGGCCCGCCAGCACCCACTTTTTTTCCTATTTTATATCATGTGCAAGATATTATTCGGAGCCCTTTATCAGAGGCACCTCACTTGGAGCCATTCATCAGAGGCATCTTGCTGGGTGCCATTTATCAGAGGCACCTCACTTGGAGCCATTCATCAGAGGCATCTTGCTGGGTGCCATTTATCAGAGACACCTCACTTGGAGCCATTCATCCATGACCATTGCTGTGGATGTAGGAAAAGGGGTGAGCTTTTAGGTGGATTTAATTATGTCTTGTTTCATATGTGTGTTCAACAATATTGCATACCAAGATATTAAAAATATGAATGTGAACCGATTCACTGCTTTGTGTTAATGAATTTTTGCAACGCATCACCTCTACTAGAGCTAGAAAAAAAAAGGAGTTTTGACTCTGAATTTGCTCTGTGGCTATAAGAAAGGGGCCCTAACCTCTAGACTACGTATTATCCGCCATGGTGGGGGCCTATCCATACCAGCCCAGTATCCCTCCCACGCGGAGCCATTTATCAGAGGCACCTAACATGGAGCCATTCATCAGCGGGACGTCACTCGGAGCCATTTCAGAGGCACCTCACGCGGAGCCATTTATCAGAGGATCCCTTGGAGCCATTCGTCGGAGGATCACTTGGAGCCATTCGTCGGAGGATCACTTGGAGCCATTCTTCAGAGGATCACTTGGAGCCATTCGTCAGCGGATCCCTTGGAGCCATTCGCCAGAGGATCCCTTGGAGCCATTCGTCGGAGGATCACTTGGAGCCATTCATCAGAGGATCACTTGGAGCCATTCGTCAGAGGATCACTTGGAGCCATTCGTCAGAGGATCACTTGGAGCCATTCTTGAGAGGAGCCAAATAAATGATTGGCTTTGTTTCCGCGTAGCTGTGATATGTGTGGTTGATGATATACTCAAGAGGCCAGGGCCCGTACCACAAAGATGAACTATAATATCAATTTAGCATTATGGAAATGGTTTTATCGACCAGTGGACTTATTCCAGCGGGTCGGAATGCGACGTCCAAGATTGACCAAATGATGGAGAGAGGACAGAAGGGATTGGGAAATGATTGAGAGAAGACTGCAGGAATTGCGAGTTGATGGAAAGAAGAAATTGAAAGTTGATGGAAAGAAGATATTGCGAGATGATAGAATGAAGAGATTGAAAAGATTATGGAAATAAGAAAGAGGGTATTGAGAGGTGATGGAAATAAGAAAGATGGTATTGAGATGTGAATGAAATAAGAATGAGGGTATTGAGAGGTGATGGAAATAAGAAAGAAGGTATTGAAAGGTGAATGAAATAAGAATGAGGGTATTGAGAGGTGATGGAAATAAGAAAGAAGGTATTGAGAGGTGATGGAAAGCAAGAAGCAGAGATTGAAAGATGAGACACGATGGATGAGTTGAAGGATGAAGTCATTACAGAGATGCCGTGGGGCGTGCTGAATGTCTAGACACTTTCTCAAAATTGTATGGTTTCTGGAGACAATCTTACATGTTTGGTTTTGCACGAACTGAGAGTCCCCTAAATAAATGTTATATATTATTATTACTATAAATTATCGTGATCGATGTATGCTCCTAGTCGGTTTGTGTATGGATATCTATAGTGACTCTACTGTCGTTAGACTTTTTCTAGGAGTTCGAGTTGCCGCTTAGGATTCCCCTGTTTCATTTGTCTTTTTATTCCTCTGTTTCACGGAGAAAGCCTGATTGCAGTATCCAGCTTGTGCTTAGACAGTGAGTCTGTCTCTCTAGCTTGTGCTCAGACAGTGAGTCTGTCTCTCTAGCTTGAGCTCCGACAGTCAGTCTGTCTCTCTAGCTTGTGCTCCGACAGTGAGTCTGTCTCTCTAGCTTGAGCTCCGACAGTCAGTCTGTCTCTCTAGCTTGTGCTCCGACAGTGAGTCTGCCCCGCCAGCTTGTGCACCGACAGTCAGTCTGTCTCTCCAGCTTGTGCTCAGACAATGAGTCTGCCTTGTCAGCTTGTATGATCCATAACAAGTATTTTCACATGAATTCAGGTTAATCTCCCAGGATTTGAGTGACAAAAATCCTTCAAGCGTTTTTCTTCTGCCCACCAGCTGAGCGGTCACTCAGGCAAGTTCACTATACATTAGAATTTAGATGTTTAGGCATATTTGATAAATACCACATGGAGATATGGTGCCAAACAGATGAATACATTTAGTTTCCATTTTAACCCTCTCTGGTGTGTTACTGCGTGAAATCGGTGCCGTAATGGTTACATCTTATGCACCTTGATGTTCATCTCTGTTGTAATGTGAAGAGGCTGGGGCAAGTTTACCTTGTTCAATATGCCGGAGATGTTCAGTAAACCTATCAGCCAATCTTCTCCCAGTTTCACCTATGTAACTAGATTGGCATCTACGGCAAACAATCGCATATATTACATTACGGCTGACACAGGTGAAACCCTCTTTAATGGTAAAGCGACCTTTAGGGAGGGTAATGCTTTTAGTTTGGTGGGTGAAGGGACATGTCCTGCAGCGGCTTCTTAAGCATAGTTTAGTACCAACGTAAGACGGTTCAGATCGAAGCCGACTATGAACTAGAAGATCACCTAGATTTCTGTCCCGTCTAAAGACAATCAGCGGAGGGGATGAGAAAACCCTGTTGGTATCAGGGTCAGCAAGAAGTATGCTACGATTTTTTAGGAATATTTTTTGGCCGTTAATATGTGAGGGTGGTAGGTTAGTATAAGTTTGGTACGATCTTCATTTTTGTTTAGACGAGTTTTGAAAGCCTCTTTTCGTGTGATCGTTCGGATGCGATCTAGTGCTGAGACAAGAGTAGTTCCAGGATAGGATCTGGAGCGGAAGAAATCCATCATTTCATCAGCTCTTTCCGAAAATTCCTCATCAAGTTGGCAGAGACCCCGTAGTCTAAGAAGCTGTGAGAAAGGGATAGAGTCCTTGCATGATTTGGGGTCGAAGAAACAGTAGAAGACTAAGTCTGCTTTGCTCCCAGACACTAATGTCGAGTTCTGGCATTTGCTTTGGAAGTTCTGCTGTTGATTTCATCATCTGTTGTTATCGCAGAGAGAGAGAGAGGGAGAGAGAGAGAAAGAGAGAGAAAGAGAGAGAAAGAGAGAGAGAGAGAGAGAGAGAAAGAGAGAGTTCTTGCTAAATATGTGAATTGTTCCACTGCTTGTCGATTCACTTCATTTAACTGAAACGTTAAAGTCTTCTGTTAGATTCTCTTGGCAATAAACCTTATTAGCTGCTCAGATGGGACAAAGGTGCCAAACCTTATTAGGTGCTCAGATGGGACAAGGGCGCCAAACCTTATTAGGTGCTCAGATGGGACAAGGGTGCCAAACCTTATTAGGTGCTCAGATGGGACAAGGGTGCCAAACCTTATTAGGTGTTCAGATGGGACAAGGGTGCCAAACCTTATTAGGTGCTCAGATGGGACAAGGGTGCCAAACCTTATTAGGTGCTCAGATGGGACAAGGGTGCCAAACCTTATTAGGTGCTCAGATGGGACAAGGGTGCCAAACCTTTTTAATTAGGTGCTCAGATGGGACAAGGGTGCCAAACCTTATTAGGTGCTCAGATGGGACAATAGGAAAAAAATGTTGGAATATTCCTTGAAATTATTCCCAATTTTTTAATACTTCCTTTTCAAATGAAAATGATTGAAATGATTTTTGATCATTTTCTCAAGTTTTTAGTTAGGAATATGACATAAATATTGGGCAAAAGAAGAGTGCTTCAAAGCACTAAGACAATCATGTTAGTTTCAAAGCACTAAGACAATCATGTTAGTTTCAAAGCACTAAGACAATCATGTTAGTTTCAAAGCACTAAGACAATCATGTTAGTTTCAAAGCACTAAGACAATCATGTTAGTTATAAACACATTCACCATAACAAAATTAGGACTCAACTCACACTGTAGAGCCTTTATTAATGGAATGTCAGTATATATATCAAAATAGTTCAAACCATACATTAATGGGTCACTCATCAAATTCTCACATCAATATCAAGACCTCCCATCAATATGAAGAATTCAAACTGTTTGCGGAGGCTGTAAACCTATCTCCATCAATGCAATTAAAAATGAAATATGTTCCAGAACTGTACGAGTAAAAATACTGTAAAAAATTTGTCAGCACTGTAATACTACTTAAAGCCCTGGGGTAGCACTGTAGCACTACTTAAAGCCCCGGGGTAGCACTGTAGCATTACTTAAAGCCCTGGGGTAGCACTGTAGCACTACTTACTTAAAGCCCCGGGGTAGCACAGTAAGAAAGAAACAGAAGAGGTTCTACAAAACAAAGATACAAACGATTTCATTGAGGAATCAAATCATTATTAAATAGTATTTATAATAAACATTGACACAACATTGTAAACAATTTAATTATTGACCCATGAAATAAGTTGATGTTCAAGTTGGCAATGAGGATATTTAAAGGGAGATAAATCAAATGAAATTAACATACTGAGCAGGAAGAGACAACTATTTCACAAAAATGCTGTGAAGAAACTTTGAATAATTTGCCCTTTTCTTTCTATTTTCCATGCTCATCTCTCTGTAATCTAGGCAGTAGAGGACAGCCACTTAACATCTCTCTGTAATCTAGGCAGTAGAGGACAGCAACTTAACATCTCTCTGTAATCTAGGCAGTAGAGGACAGCAACTTAACATCTCTCTGTAAACTAGTCAGTAGAGGACAGCAACTTAACATCTCTCTGTAATCTAGGCAGTAGAGGACAGCAACTTAACATCTCTCTGTAATCTAGGCAGTAGAGGACAGCCACTTAACATCTCTCTGTAATCTAGGCAGTAGAGGACAGCCACTTAACATCTCTCTGTAATCTAGGCAGTAGAGGACAGCAACTTAACATCTCTCTGTAATCTAGGCAGTAGAGGACAGCCACTTAACATCTCTCTGTAATCTAGGCAGTAGAGGACAGCAACTTAACATCTCTCTGTAATCTAGGCAGTAGAGGACAGCCACTTAACATCTCTCTGTAATCTAGGCAGTAGAGGACAGCAACTTAACATCTCTCTGTAATCTAGGCAGTAGAGGACAGCCACTTAACATCTCTCTGTAATCTAGGCAGTAGAGGACAGCAACTTAACATCTCTCTGTAATCTAGGCAGTAGAGGACAGCCACTTAACATCTCTCTGTAATCTAGGCAGTAGAGGACAGCAACTTAACATCTCTCTGTACTCTAGGCAGTAGAGGACAGCAACTGAACTAAGTTTTAGTAACTCACCTAGGCATCCTGTTTAATCACTTGAAATTATACATGAAACTTATCCATCAAATTAATTAATTTTTTTAGACCGTCAACAATTTTAATTTTAGTGCCTTTGTTGCCACCATGAAAAATATAATATGTATTAAAATATAATACTATGTATTAAAAATAATATGTATTAAAATATAATATTTACTTACCACAATTGGACAAAAAAAGCGACAGAAAATTAAACAAATTTTATTTTGTCAAAGTTTTCCATTCAGGATTTGATAAAGTACGAAAGAGAGAAGTTGGTAGAGAAGTTGGTAGAGAAGTTGGTAGAGAAGTTGGTAGAGAAGTTGGTAGAGAAGTTGGTAGAGAAGTTGGTAGAGAAATTGGTAGAGAAGTTGGTAGAGAAGTTGGTAGAGAAATTGGTAGAGAAGTTGGTAGAGAAATTGGTAGAGAAGTTGGTAGAGAAGTTGGTAGAGAAATTGGTAGAGAAGTTGGTAGAGAAGTTGGTAGAGAAGTTGGTAGAGAAGTTGGTAGAGAAGTTGGTAGAGAAATTGGTAGAGAAGTTGGTAGAGAAGTTGGTAGAGAAGTTGGTAGAGAAGTTGGTAGAGAAGTTGGTAGAGAAGTTGGTAGAGAAGTTGGTAGAAACTGAATGAAACAACACAATAAGCTTAATACCAGCATCAACTTGGTTCAGGGAGGTCATTTCCTGTTAGGGAGTTCAAATGATTTGGGTTTTTTCTAGCATTTAAGTTTAAGACAACAAAAGCCGAGACCAATCCACAAGCAGCCACAATTAAGGAAAGACTAATAAGGGAGGTAATATCACATTCAGAACAGTAATTCCTATCAGCCAGTAGTAAGATCATACAATCAAAAAAAAAATCACATCTAGGAAAAGATAAGAATAAAAACTATGTTGCATAGATAGGGAGGCTAATATTCCATTATGGAATAAAACGTTTATGATTAAAAATCCATTTTCAGCTTCCCTGCAACATTTCAACATAACTTTATTACAGTGATAGCCTTTTAAAAATAGGTTTTTTATAAAAATGTGTTCATTATAGTAATCCTTGCAAAAAATTAACCGGTTTATTTTAACCAGTTCGAGTATACTTCCCAAAAAAGACACTGGACACATCCACTTTGATCACCACTTCATCTTTGATACCGTACGTGCCGATGTAGTTTCCTGAGAACACTTCGGTCAGCTTGTAAACAGCATTGTCCGTCACACCGAGGTCTCCCAGGGAGATGGTCACAGAAGTGTAGTAACCTCCCTGGTTTTCATTCAACAGGGCTATTGCATAGCTTCCCTTGGGGAGAACCGGACGGAGCCAAACTTGCACACTGCCCACCTGGACATTGACAAATAGAGACAACGTGTCTATATTAAAAATAAATGTAGTAGCTCTAATATTAGAACCTGAAGTTAATGTTTTAATTTTAAAAAATCATTAATCAGAAAAATGACAAAGCTTAGTCTTATTATTAGAGAAAGGATTGCGGTTTTATTCTCAACTCAATTATTGCCCCACCTGCCAGATTCGGGTCCCTTGAATGCCTAGGGCATCTTGGTTGATGGCGATGGCCCCTTTGTTCAGAATTAAACTCTTGGCCCTTTCTGAGATGTTTCGCAAATCGTTGGATAGGAAAAGAGGTGATGCCATGATGGCCCACAGAGCCATTTGAGCTTCTTCTTGTGATGGACTCAGACCCTTGTTTCCAATCACAATCTTTTTCAAATATAAAAACAATCAAAATTAACTCTCTCCTTTTTGTTAATTGCTATATAAAAAACTTAACATGTGCCTACTTGTATAATAAGTTATTGAGTGCTGCATATTAACACAGGCCCAAGTTCAATGATATTTCAATATCTGAAGTTTGTCGTAGCTGAAATGGAATTTAAACAAACCCTAAAAAAAACGTATGTTTTACTTATAAATCTTTAGAAATATTGATCAGCGCGGAGGCCTGAAAATTTAACTAGTAACGCATTTTACAAGAATCCCAATTAGTGACACACACACACCCTCACCTCCCCCCCCCCCCCCCCCCCCCCCCCCCAAAACTTTT
>CAXITT010000548.1:384440-403482 GCA_964033795.1 Lymnaea stagnalis
CCCTTTCGATTTTTTTTTCTTTTTTTTTTTTTTTGTTGAAGAATCTCATCTAACACAATTATCAGGAATTTTATTTTGCGAAATCATTGTCCTCGTATTTCCTGCATCTTCCCCTTGAGAAATAGGAAAAACTCATTTTGGGGGGTTGAGCTTGAAAATTTGATAGAATGTGTTGTGATTGGCAACAAGTCTATGTGCCTAGTTTCAGCTCAATATGTTCACAGGAAGTGGGTCAGTTAGCCATCCAAAGATGTTTCCAGCCACGAACAAAAGTGAAGTTAATATAAAGGATTTAAAAAATGTGCATTTAGGTATTACACATACAAGAAAAGGAATACAAATCACGGCTGCACATTCTCACCATATCGGGATCATTGAAGTTGCCAGGTCCAGCTACAAGACTAAAGTTTCCATGATTATCTCCATAGTACTTAATGATGCTCTTTACACTGTCCCATGAGTCGTCAATGTCATCAAAGTTCCTCCAGATGTTACAGTACTTCGCTATACGCGGGTAGTCAGGCTGGGAAAGCAAACAACATTTCATCATTGCACTTCTTCATAGACTTTCCCAGAAAATATAGTGATCCTTGTTTGTTGATGATTTACAGTCTCATCGTTTGAAATAAACACATTTAATGGTATAGAAGTGATGCACACTATAAACTAGCCATTTTTAATGAGCTTGGTTGCTTTGCTTTGACAGATTGTATCTTTAGGTTTGACTTTAATGACTGAGACAAACAACAAACGGCTGCAAAGCAAATGATTAAATGCTCAGTAGCTTTATTTCAATAAATGTTTGTGCATTGTTCAGCCCAACTGTCTAAAGAACTTCTTTCCCAAACAAAACAAAAACTATGTAGATTTAAGACTGCCAGTCAATTCATGAACTGTTATTGTAGTTAAATAATCGTAAATAATTTTTTAAGGAATATATTGCATCATTCATTTAAAATATTTGTGTAAAATTTAATTTTTTTGTGCACATACACAAAATGTTAACGTGTTTTTTGTAGCGCAAAAATCCAAAACTTACAAAAGATGCTTGTTCATAAGCTGGCCAACTGCAACTGTACAAAATAGGTCTCCCGGTTTTATTCAAGTAAAACTCCATGATAGGGTAGGCTGAGAACATTGAAACAAAAACATTAGTATGTTGCAATTTACAGCAAATAAAATCAACAATGTTTGAATTAATGTATGTATGAATTACTCGATGTTGGAATTATTCTATGTTGGAATTACTCTATGTTGGAATTACTCTAATCTTGGAATTACTTCATCTTGGAATTACTCTGTTTAAATAGTATTGAAAAAATACACTAAACTCAATTACATTTAGTTTCCCATAATAAACACAGATTCGCTCCCATTATTTCTAAATAAATTTAAAATTCATATAAAAACCTGGAGTACCTTTAAAGATTTGTTTTAAAATCTATGAAAACGTAAATAGGATATTCAACAATGGCTGCAAAAACATTTTGGATGACAGCTATAATGAGATATCTGCAGTCAACCTAAAAGTGTCTAACATTTAATTAGTCTATAATTTGTATAATATTTTAGATGAACAAAAAGGAACGCTTCATCTCCTTGAAATTAACTAATTATAAATATGATCCACTTGTTATGTTCTCAGAGGCATCACTAGGGTTGGTGTCAGCCAGTGCCTGCATCCCCCGCCCCCCCTTAGTGATGCCACTCAATGTTTTCATGCCCTTACAGATTGTAAAATCTTCTGTTGTGGAGTAACAGCCATCCATCTTGAACGAGTCGATTCCCCATTCTGCAAATGTTTGGGCATCTGTCTCTAAGGTAAATTTACTTCCTGGATAACCTCCACAGGTCAAAGTTCCCATGTCACCATAGATACCAAGTTTCAGTCCTTTACTGTGTACCTGTGGAGCATTAAGATAAAAACATGACCTACCAACTCAAAAATTTACTATATTACATTTCTAAATTTGAACATGAATTTACAGATTTCACTTATTGATTTGTATTCACTTTTAAATATTTCAATGTTTTTGAAGTGCTGTAAATTACATACATTTTTAAGTGACAAGAAAAGTTGTATTGTTATTGGCTGTTAACTCTTAACATTAAACAAACACAAGAAATAGTTTATTTTAAAACATAAAGCTACTTACATAGTCAGCTACTGCTTACATAGTCAGCTAATGCTTAAATAGTCAGCTAAACTTACATAGTCAGCTAAGGCTTTCATGCCACTTGGGAATCTATTGGGATCTGGCACAAGCCGCAAGGTAACTGGATCTCTTTGTTTGGCAGCCCAGCAGTCATCAATATTGACATAGACATAGCCTGCGTCTCTGTAACCATCTGCAGCAAGTCTGTCAGCCATATCCATATATAGCCTTTCACTACCGGGTATAAAGAGATTAAAATATCTAACTTAGTTTATTCTTTTAGAGGTATCAATAAAATTATATTAATTTTATCTTAAATTACTCTATATCAGTATTGGGGACTTATACTTATAAATTTCTAAAAAATAGATTTAACTTTTAGACATTTTTTATGAATTAATAAAAATAAAATTAATTTAATTACTGAAGATTAAATTAGTAGTGATTTTGCTATTTCAATAAACTTACCGAGAAAATTTTAATTTATTTACCTGACACAGTTTCGGGGGTCGCTGTTGCAGTCAGTGTTGCACCGGAATCTCTGCCATGATAACCATCCCATCGGAGGTGTTCGTGCTAAGCCATTGTCAAGGGCGGTTGTGTAAACTGACAGTGCCACCAAGCAGCACAAGAACTCATGAAAATGCATTGCAACGCACCTGCAAAAAACAATTTTGTTCAGATAAAAAAAAAAGTCATAAACAGTAAATTGAAAGAGATGTTCCAGCAAAAAATAACTTTTAAACATTTGTTTTCACTTTATTGTTAAATATGGGCCTTACACAGCAATACAGTTATGCAGTTGCAAATTTTAAATTAATGTTTACAATAAGCCGATCATGTGTCACTTGTCAGGTTGGTGGAAAACAAGTGGCTACTGTACTACTAAGAGTAACAGTCTGATTTTTATCTGGTGAGAACAAGTGGCTACTGTACTACTAACAGTAACAGACTGCTTTGTATCTGGTGAGAACAAATGGCTACTGTACTACCAACAGAGTGGCTACTGTACTACCAACAGAGTGGCTACTGTACTACTAACAGTAACATTCTGATTTTTATCTATATACGACCACAAATAAAAATTATGACAGATGTATACTCATTTCTGTTAACCATCTAGTGTAGTATATGAGTTATATTTAATGCTATGAATCTTAAAAGTAGCTCTATCATTCATTGAGTTATTTATAAATTAAGTATAACTTGTAACAAGTCTCGTACACATAGTCCTTCAATTACCCCAGTCACAAACTATCTATGAAGTTAACTAAGAACTAAGAGCCATCCCTAAATGACATCATGCAAATTTTTAATTCCCCCCCCCCCCCCCAAAACCACCCTAAATCAATTTAAAATAATTTTTCCGTTTACCTAATGATTGATATCACTTTCTTTGTCATCATTTTAGATTGTAAAATTAATAATTGGCTTAATTGGCGGTTTTCAGATTGTCAACTAAATGTTGCTTCTTTTACCTATCTAATAACAATAACCCATCACTATGTAGTTCAGAAGAGAATTTCAATCTGTCCACACTAATCTCTCTTAATCTTTTCATTTACAAACTCTAAAAGATTCCTATCCCATTGGATAGGCCTATCAAAATTAGCACATCAGTGATAGAAACATTTCTCCTTAGATCAGAGTTTCCCAAACTGCACGCCATGGTCATGGTGCAAATTGTTACAATCAATTAATTTTCACCTTTCTGTGACCTCACATTGCTTAACCCCATCCCCATCTTCTGAAATATTTTAATTATGTGACCCCCATTCCCCCTTGGCCTCCGTGCCTGAGGTCACTTTAGTTTATGGATGGCCTCTAACTCCTAATGCAGTCTCAGGGTACTTTTTTTGGCAATCCTCCGAAGTCCGATCCCAAATTATTTCCATTGATTACTCCTTACACAAAAGTCTTAGGTATCATTTTCTTTGAAATTCATGTTTGCGGTAGTGGACGATGTTGGATGGAGGCTTTTGGCTGTTGAGATGCACACACACTTGAGCGCATTATCACTAGTCATGTGTTACCAGGGACAACAATCGTCACGGACGCTTGGCGAGGATATAAAAATGTTGGTCAGCTCAACAACGGGATGTATGCTCACGCTGTCCAGTAGACCAGGACATTCACACATAAACTATTGAAGGACTCTGGATGTAAGCGAAACGTAAATTCAGCTTTCACAGTGGTACTAGTCGTGATCTATTTGCCAGCTACTTGTGGGGCCTTTCAGTGGCGTAACAGTCACAAGCAGAACGTTTTATGCTGCTATTTGCAAATGCTATGCAGCATGCACAAATTGCAACATTTAGTATTTACTGACTGGTTTGTGAAGTGACAGTTACTTTGCAAAAGCTATGACTGACATTTCTGTTGTTTTCTAACAATACACACTGTGCATTGCAATTTTTTTCATACGAAATAATTTGGGATCGGACTTCGGAGGATTGCCCTTTCTTTAGTATACTTTAAATAACTTAGGCACTACTATTATTAATCTTTAGTCTGACTATACTATAGGCTACTATAATTATTAATTATTAGTATTAGTATTAGCATTACTCTCACTAAACTAAACACTAAACCGGTGACAGGTGATTGAACAATTTCAGAATTCAGTGAATTATTTTGAGTTTGACTACCAATCATGACTGACCAATGACAATGCTACGCACCTGAACTCCACTTTTACCGATAATACCACTTTACTAAAGTAACTTTACTGACTATATTATACTATACTACTACACTACGCTTAGTTAGTATTACAATTCAATTAATTACCATCTCACATTCACATTGTTAATGATTGTTATAATTTAGGCTAAATACATTTTTAGTGAAATACGTAAATACGACACAACTCAATTAAAAAATTGTTGAATATTTGGTCTCATCTTCAGTTAATTTCTTTAACACGATGCTTACTGGTCAATATTCGCGTTTTGTCAGTTGTTTTTCCTAGTTAGGAAAACGCTTTTGATAACTTAATAACTTGCTTTCCTCAAAAGGGAGGAACGTGATCATGTGACACAAATTATATTTTAGTCATGTGACTTTGGCCTGTTGAGTTAAAAATATGTCTATTGATACTAAAAAGTGCTTTAAAAATATTTATAACGTCTTCCTGAAAAAACTGAACTAAGAAATTTAATTATTTTATAATTGGAGTTGACCCTAATTTATGCTTTGGGTTACCATGTTTTGTATCGCTTATTCAAAATGTCATATTTAAACTTAGAATATCATTTGTTATAATAATGCGAAATTTGTGGAAGAAAATGACACTGGGGCATCCTTATACCGAAATCAAATGACAATGAGATAAATCCGAGATGAATAGGTAATATAATGAACACCAAGCAGTAAAGTAGCTAAGATTTTTGCAGCCCACTTCCCTTGTAAAAACAAAATACTGCCCTCCAATCTAAAGAAAAAAAAGTGCCGTCTGCGGCGAACCATCCCTCCATTCCAAATTCCTGGGTTCTTAATAATTTCTGCTCTGTAGTGTAACATAAGACTAAGAGTTCATGCCATCATTGATCATGAATATTGCCACTGCCCATGTCCCATGTGTGTTGTGTATTGCAACTATCACAGGTCTAGACATTATCATCCTCTGAAATTGGAAATTCGGAAATGAATCTAGGTGCACACATAAAAAAATTGGCTTAAGGTAATACTCACTCATTCATGAGGAATTTGATAATTCTTGCAAAGGACAAGGACACATGGAGAAATAGGACTAACTATTGTTAGATGGAAAAATTTTGAAACACCAATCATTACACTTCGACAAGAAAAACAAGTTTGGACCAACAAATGCAGTTGATAAAGACATAGAGTAGAAGTATTACACTCAAAAGTAGGTTTTTGGACTTTACAATATTTATGGCAAAGTTATTCGTTCCCATTGACAAGTTATATATCTATCATTAGACAAGTTAGTAAATACAAAAAGTGTCATTTTTGTGAACTTCTGATTCAAAACATGAGTTAATTTTAAAATAACTTCCAGCTTTACTTTATTAGTTTGTGAAAAGCACAGAATGAGGCTGGAGCAATGTAGACCCTAATCTTTGAACTTGAGGGCAAGCCATAAACGACATAATGTGTCTAGGGTTATGAATTTGTGATGTGTGTAATAATTTATAATATGTGATACAATTGTGAAAATGGAAACGAGAAGGGGGGATTGACCAAAATAGCCAGACATTATGTTTGGATCACCCTTAGGTAAAGTCTTAAGAGTTATTTGTGTGAATTGTATTTTTTACTTATTTAATACGGTAAAAAAAAAATCTTTAAATTTTTTTAATGTTGTTACATTTTTAAACAGACTTGTGTAAACCAAAGATGTTGGATATGGAATGATTCTGAAAATGTATTTTTTTCCTGATAATTATACACTTCAGTTTTCAATCATCAAAAATGGGGAAAGCAGCAATGCAGCATTTAGATTGAATGTTCATGTTATCATTGAATTGTGTCCATTGTCCTCATACAGGTTAAACGGAGACTTTTGCAGTAGTTTTACAAATATCCCAGCATAGGCCAGTGAAAATATCCTCATAGAATGAATCATGATGATTGAGTACTTTAATAGGGCTTGTGTCCACGATATTTTAGAAAAAAAGTCTTTAAATTTAAATGGTTCTAAATGACTTTTTATCATTTTCAATTTCCCTCAAAGATTGAGGACTTCAAAAGAACTCACTTCGTATGACTTCTTTCTGTGTACATCCCCACTAGGAACTATTATTAGTACATACATATACCTTTTTTTTTTAAGCACAAAAGGAACAGTAATAAATAAGTTGGTAAAGAAAAACAAGGACATCGTAGTCACCATTTAATATTTTAATAGTAAAATACAAATCAAAAATACTAAATAAGTTAACATACACAAAATTATAGTTTCTCTCAAATGACAATGTTAATACTCATCACAGTTATAAATGCAAATCAACACTAACATTCAATTAATGTATTACACGGTAATGAAGATTATTGTTTTCAAAATAGTTGTCCCAGATTTTTAAATAGTTAAATCAAAACTGGCCATTCTCAACTCAATCATCTGATTGTCTTATTTACTAGAATGTCTGCGCTGGAAAAAATTATAAAAATATGAAAATATAATCGTTGAAATAATTATTATGAGAAACTGAAGGTGGGCAGTCAAGATCAAAGTATGACGTTGAATTTCCACTTTGTCAAATTTAAATTTTAAAGGACCCAGTTTACAATTTGAATTTTTTTCAATTTTAAATAACTGATAAAAAGTACCATGAAAACCTTTTTTGTTTATGCGTCATTTATTTATTAATGAGTATTATTTTATGTTTGTTCTTTTAACAATAAAATCTGAGGCATTAACAATATTAATTAAGGTATTTTAAAATATCAATATTTGCATGCAAACTTTTAAGTATCAAAAGATATCTCTCAATATCTATGGAAAATAAATATATATAGAAAATTAAATATATTTGTTTAAATGTTAAAATTGTTATGTTTAGTTTGTACTTCTGGTGAAGTTAAGGTTACCCTGATTGATGCATTTAGAAAGTATTAAGCTTTTACAGTGCAACTTGGATCACAAGCTATTAAGGAGGACATTCAAAGATTAGTAGAAAAATAAAGTGGAAATAAAAATATTTTAGCATGATATAAGTTTGGCAAACTGATTAACCTTTGATATTTTCAAAAGCAGCTGATTAACCTTTGAACTTTCAAAAGCAGTCATTCAAAATATTAAGGGAAATGGAATGTCATGAAAATGCTAAGTGATTTGAGTATCAACTTTTTCACCTTAGCCAATTTTTTTAAATTTTCCAAAAAATACACTGGACACATCTACTTTAAACACAGCCTTTTCTTGAGTGTTGAATGCTCCAAGGTACAGACCAGAATACACTTCGTTCAAATAGTACTGTGCATTGCCAGTCACACCTAAATCTGCCAGTGAGACGGTCACTGTTGTCAAGTAGCCTCCATCATCATCATTCAGGATGGCAATAGCATAGCTGCCTTGTGGCAGAACAGGTTTAAGCCAGATCTGTATACTGTTTGCCTGGAGAAAAGTTCATCCTTTCAATAACTGAATAATATGAAATACGGAGTTTATGACCATCAACTGGCATCAAATTTTATCCTTAATACTGCCTTTTTTAATAAAATTCTAAGGTTTAGTGGCTGAAAATAACATGGAAAACTTCAAAAGACAGAAAGAGCAATTAATAGTAATAGACATTTCAAAACCTTAACCCCTTAATCTTACCTGCCCTCTTAAAAATATCTGCCCCCTTAAGCTTACCCGCCCCTCTTAAGCTTACCTGCCACACACGTTTTCCTTGAATACCAAGAGGATCTTGGTTAATTTCTATTGCTCCCTTGTTCAGTATTAAGTTTCTTGATCTTTCACTGACATTCCTCAAGTCATTAGAGAGCAAAAGTGGCGACGCCATGATGGACCACAATGCCATCTGGACCTCTTCTTCAGATGGACTCAAACCTTTGTTCCCAATGATAATCTGGAATTTAAATTGTAAAAATTGTCGGTCAGAGTATTGGCTGTTAGTAGTGTCACATGCTATAGCAATTAAGTGGAAGATTAATGCAGTAATTTTAGAACCACTTGAGTGGAAGGATTAAGCAGTAGTTTTAGAACCAATTGAGTGGGAGGTTGATGCAGCAGTTTTAGAACCAAATGAGTGGAAGGCTGACATAGTTAATGCAGTAGTTTTAGAACAAAGAACTTGAGTTAAAAAGAACACTGCTTATGATATTAGACTGATATGCTTAAATAAAGTAACAAATTAACTGAAGAAAATTTGAGACAAGACTTTGAAAGTGTAAAGTAAAAGCAAGGTTATCTACAACGTAATTCAAATGTATGATAGACTCAAGATTATGAATAAAATAAAAATGTATTTTTGTCAATATTGAAGCTAAAGAAAATTTTGTTTCACATCTCACCAATATAAATTTATACATTGTAAATGCTTGTTTTTTGAAAACTTTCAATGCAAAGAAAAAGCCAATAAAAAAGTATAAAAAATTAACTTATTGAACAAAAGTTGTTCTTTTAAAATGAGTTCAAATCTCTTTCAAACATGAAATTGAATAAATTAAACTGTTTACCATGTCAGGGTCATTGAAGTTTCCAGGTCCTGCTACAGCACTAAAGTTTCCCTTGTCAGCACCATAAAAATTGATGATGTCTTTCACAGCATCCCAGGAATCATCAATGTCACCATAATTTCTCCAGATATTACAATACTCAGCAATGCGAGGATAGTCAGGCTTAAATCAAAATCCACAAGTTAGTCATTTGATAAATTACTTAACCTTTTATTAATTATGTTGTTACAACCTGGTACTATGGCCTCCCTTTTGTTTTGTGACCTACTAACTTGGCACCATGCATTACAATTTCCCCCATGTGCTTGATTATGAAACTTGTTACTTAAGATTCAGAATTTTCCTGTCCTTGGTAACAAAAGATATCACATGTTTGTGATTATGAAAGATGTTGATAAAATGCACTGGAAGAAGTGGACACCTTCACATACTTGGGCAGCCCCATTGACATAAATGGTGGATCTGATGCTCATGTCAGGACTGGAATTTGATAGGCTAGGTCAGCATTTGTGCTATTAAAGAAAATAAGGAAGTCAACAGAGCTGAGTCTGGAAACATGAGTCAGAATTTTCAACACAAATGTCAAAACAGTCCTAATCTATGGCGTCAAAACTTGGAAAACAACAGCGAGCATTACGCAGATAGGACAGACCTGCCTCTGGACATCTGGACATCAAATGACCAAACATCATCACCAACAAAGACTTACATACCTGGAGCCTATGGCTGAAGATATTATTAGGAAAAGATGGAGGTGGATGGGGCACACTCTTGGTAAACCCCCAGATAACATCACTAGACAATCCTTAATTATGGAATCCACAAGAAAAAAGGAAGAGCAGTAGGCCAAAGAACATATGGAATTGGAGATGCAAGCTTAGTCAGGACACACAAAGTATGAGATACAGCAGGAATCAACTGGAAAAGAAAGCACAGGACTGAGATGAATGGGAAAACTCTTGTAGACAGCCTCTGCCTCAGATGGGGTAAAAGGCATAAGAATTAATGGTGTGGATTACTATTTCCGCCTTTTATTACTAGACAGATTAATGTGTTGTAAGTTGATATTTCGATCCCTTTCTCATTTCTATATATTTGATTTTGTAGCTATACTATAATTGTTAGTGTAAATAAATTGATGATTTTAAACTTCACTAGCTTTGGTATTGTTTAACTTAGTACACTGGTCTCATTCATTTGTTACATATTGTTCTTCTAATGAGCCAAATCTTAAAACAGATTAAATTGTTAAAACTTTACAATGGTACACAACAATATTCGTAAATTATATGATTTAAGAATAATTTATGTTAAACATTTATGGAAAAATTATACTTAGGTTATTATTTTTTAATTAAAGGTAAACTGTAAGCTGTGGTAACTTAAAAAGGTAGTTTTATAAAGTACAACTTACTGAATCCTGATAAGCTGGCCAGCTGCAACTGTATAATATTGGCCGCCCAGTTTTATTCAAGTAAAACTCCATGATTGGGTAGGCTGGGATGTAAGTGAAAAATGAAATTTTAAAATACCTTCTGAGAAATCAACCAAAAGATACATATAAATGTTTTGAATAAATAACAACAAAAATAAACAAATGGTTACAATTAAACAGGAGGAAAGGCATGTTAATTTTTTTACATTTTTTGTGGCAGAACTGTTTTTTCACTTTGGATGCAGCATTTAGTTGACCATCTTAATGTGAATTATATTGTACATAGTACTTATAAAGCAAAGCAACCAATATTTATTTTCAATGAGGGTGGGGGAGGTGGCGCCTTAAATGAATAAACGGAAGTCCTGATACCAGGTAATTCAAACGATACCGTATAAACTTATTTTGTATAATATAACTTTTTTTTATAACAGGTTCTTGTCTTTACAAAAATTATTTTTGTGAAAGTTCTCGAGTACTGGTGGTCAGTAAGTAACAGCAATATACGTTTTAAAAAAATTAATTACTGTTTAAATTAGAAAAGCAATCTGATAATGCGTAAATTACTTTCTATATAATGTATAAGCTTTATTAATTACTTACCAATGGTAAAATCATCAGTAGTTGAATAACATCCATCCAACTTCAGTGAATCTATTCCCCACTCTGCAAAGGTCTGTGCATCTAATTCCATAAAAAACTTACTGCCTGGGTAACCTCCGCAGGTAAATGTGCCCATGTCTCCATAAATTCCAAGCTTTAGACCTTTACTGTGAACCTGCAATTAAAAATTTCAGCTTATTTTATTATTCTTTTAACAAAGTAAAAAAATTTACACTTAATTTTAAAGGAAAATTTTAGCAGAAAATAGTTGATAAAATTCTCTTATCTGTGATTTTATATAGTAAAATTTCCAACAATGTCATGTCAATTTTGTTCTAATGATTTAACTTTTAAAATTGTATTATGCTAACATAAAATCAATTGAAAAGACTTAGAAGTTGAACTTGCATAATCAGCCAGAGCCTTAATCCCATTAGGAAAACGTTTGGGGTCTGCTTGTAGCCTCATTGTTTCTGGATCCCTCTGTAGAGCTGCCCAGCAGTCATCTATATTGACATAAACATAACCAGCATCCCTGTAGCCATCAGCAGCTAAGCGGTCAGCCATGTCCCTATAGAGACGTTCACTGTCAAAGTAGAGAAATACCAGGGCTGGGTTTTTTTTATATTAAAAGCAACAAAATTTTGAGAAAAAAAATTTTCGAGCTCATTTGTTAGAAGCTCATCAACCTCTTTTTTTTTTCTTGATGTATTTAAAAGAAATAAGATGGTCATTAATGATACCGGTAGCAAAAAAAAATTTGGTGAAAAACTGGTTAATATAGCATGTTACAGTGTCGTCATTTCCAAAAAGAAAGATTAGGAAATAATTTTAACTATGAAGGTCTTTGTGCTGTGTATGTTTAAGTTTATTCGATAAATTTGTATAATGTTAAAATTTTCTATATCATATTTCAATTTTTAGAAATAAATGTGCATTACCTATTTTTATAATATTAAAAGCAAATTACGTAACATATGACTTCTCAGCCATTGGTATAGACCTAAATTTCAGGGATCATCTTTTAAGCATAGTAAAAAATTTTAAACAAAAGGAAAGAAATCCAATTTATAATAATATAAATTTACCTTATGCAATTTAAAGGATCATTAACACAATCCGTGTTGCAGCGAAATCTTTGCCAAGACAACCATCCCATGGGCGGTGTTCTAGCCAATCCATTGTCAAGAGCAGTTGCATAAGCTGCAAGGGATACTACACAGCAAATTAAATTGTGTAGATTCATTTTTTAATATCTAAAAAAATCTGCAAAGATAATAATATTATTGAAAATGTATTTTTATAATGGCTATGGCTCTCGTGCAAGGTCATGGGCAGCATATCAACCTTAAAGTCAGTTTTTAAAAATTTTATTACTGATCCTTTACAATCGCTTTAGTGTTAATAAGTGATTTCGATTTAAGAGAAGGTTTTGGATAGCCAGCCTTTTCCAAATATATGACTTCCTTAATAAATTTAACCAAATTAATTATTTTTTTAATTACTCAGCCAACTAATTTAAGTTAACCAAATTTGAACTGAGTTTGAAGTATAGTTTAGTACAGGGGTGGGCAAACTATGGCCTGCGGGCCGCATGCGGCATGGCAAATGATGTTATGCGGACCTCGAAAGCATTTAGAAATTTTTAAAATTACTTTGTTTTTAAGCTATTTTGTGGAATTTTACAGAATTTCATGTACCGTTATGATTGTTTTAACATTTTTTATCAAATTTATTTCTAATTTTCTATTTTTTTAAACAGTCCTTGACTTTTGTCATGCAATGCTAAAATGCGAATTTACCAATTTTAATATAGAGAAATGTTTATCGACATGTAAAAATTGGATATACATGCAGCCCTCTAGTAGCTTTACAATTGTCAATGTGGCCCTCCACACAAAAAGTTTGCTCCCCCCTGGTTTAGTATAATTTATTTTAATATAGAGTACAGTTACAGTTTAACTTTTTTTAAAGAAAAAATGTTGGCAAATAAAATGTGGCAGTGGTGGTCGAACTCCAACTTGTTACTATTTATTTATTACCTAGCTTTAAAGGTACTGTAACTTTTATAAGTGAAGTAAGTATGAAAAACAGACCAATGGCCATGGGTACTTAAACTTGAACTAATAATAGTTGGCCATTTGAAGTTAATAATTTTAACATATAATTTTAAATCCTAGTAGTCAGTAGTAATTAATAATAGTGAGTAGTGGCCAGACACTAGTAACACTAAACTTCATATAAAAATGTACATAAATGTTTGCTAAACACAAAAGGCATGTGTGAGGTGCCACTTTTCCAGATTATTCCGGAATTCTGGATTCGTGAGGCTAAATATTTTTCAGCTCCGGATTGGTGAGTTTTTATTTTCTCTCGCTCCATATTTGCCAGTTCAGTTTATTCAAATACGGATTCTTGGTTTTAAAAAAAATATTAACATGTTAGAAGCCTTAAAGCCTATTCAGCTAGAATCGGGTTCGCTATAAATAGAACCTTTCCCTTTTGTTTGCAAGCATTTCGCTTCTTGCCGTGTCAAGTCTATTACTTACGCGGACAACAATATTGTCATTTCATTTAAACTACTACAGTTTGAAGTATGCAAAACTTATTTATTTGTTGTTTGCTATTTCTTCTTGCGGAGTTCAAAAGCCGGCGATTGGTCATGGTGATCGAGATAACCAACGTTAAGTGGCAAATTTGGCCCACTTTTGCGCTCAAGATATTAGGGTTCGCAATAGGCCTATAAAAGAACCAACATAACAGATGAGAAAATGCTAGGACAAAGAGAGACTTTGGGGGTTCCCCGTCAAAAACGTCGACTTAACAGGGTTGGCGAGTTAACCGAGGTCGAGATAAATGGGTTCAACTGTGCTATTAAAGGCAATGGCGCAATGACACTATGCAACGTCCTAAAGTTATAAGCTCAGGTCACAGTCTCAGTAATGTCAGGACTAATAGTAATAGTTTTTAATTGGATTCACTGTATTTAATAATATCATGAATCATAATCAAATTTCAACTAAAACTTTTTTTAACTTTAAAGTTATAAATAATAATTTAATAACAAAGCCTCGCCCGGAGAGGCGTCGTAAATTGTTACTGAAAGTTACTACTGTATCTGTAGTACCCGGCCCGGTAATCAAAATCAAATATAAATAATTAAAAATGTCCATTCAAAATCACATTTATTTTTACCATAAAGTTAAAAGGCTAAATAATGTGCCCTATAAATCAGCCAGTTCTTTAATTAATTATCCGAAATTTAAATAAAATTCCGAGTCTGACATAAATAACTAAGAAGAATTGACGATATTTTAAACAAAATTAAAAACAATGGACATGAGCAACTAACATTTTGAACGCCTATTATAAATAACAACATGTGATCAGTATCATGTGACGCCGGTAGAGCTAAAAATAAATAGATGCTATTAGCTCGGCTAACGTATCTACAAATGTTCTTTTATCCCATGACACAATTTCAACTATTTCAATTTGCTATACCTTACTACTACCAGTAGGCCCTTTTCAATCTGTAATATTCTCCACATGTAACATGTCTATTATCTACAAGTCATAAATCTTAGTATAGAGTATATTTTCCTTTTTATAGGGTAGACAATTTTATAGTGTAGGGACATACTTATAACTCATAGGGTAGAGATTGTCATTTGGAGTACTAGCCTGATTTCAGGTTTTCTCCTATATTTCATAAAGTATAAAGGGTCGAGACATTACAAAGAGATCCACAAATTAATGATGAAGAAGAGAAATGGAATTATTCATATTTATTCATTTCAGTTTCAAGTAAAAGACAAAAAGTAAAAGAAAAATTGATACAAATCACCAACCTCAATCAAATCATTATTTTTATTAGGAAAAATTTAAAGAATTTGTAAAAACATATTATGTGTCAAATATTAGAATCAAACAAAATTATGCAGTTTCTAGTGGCCTCTTTTAATTCACCCACAGCATGAAATCGTGGGTAAGCCTTAGTAATTAAAGAAGCAACATATTCCTAGCTTTAAGGGTGTCTTTGGACAAAGTCAAATCTAGAATTACATATGAACAAGCAATCAACAATAAAATTGAACAATTTTAAATGCAAAAATTAATATTTAAAATATAATAGAAGTAATGAGATTCCTTGAAAATTAGATATACCTGGTATCTACAGCTAAGCCTGCCATAAAATTAAATGTTGAATCCGGAGAAGGTATCGCCAGTGAAGTGAAGCTATGGGGGAGAGGGGGGGGGGGGCACATTATGTAAGCAATGGGGGGGGGGGTTAAGAGGGGGGGGGGGGGGTGGAAGGGGGTGGGGGGGGGGATGTTTTCCAGGATGAAATTTAGCTTTTGGTGCACCACTGGCATCACACACATCGCAGGATCTTAGAGCCACATTCCAAGATCTGAAAGGTCACATCGTACATGTTGGATCTTTCGCATCTAAATCTACTTTCTAAAAAATGATTTTATTCATTTTGTCAAAATCTCTAAACAGCTTAGTAATGATGGATTTATTTTTTTTATTCATGAGAAGTTCAAGATTACTAATTGTAAATTCTAGCATTTTTCTTATTGTCTCCTTATTGAAAGGGGGTGAGGCTCATAGTTTTCATGTTTCAGAAAGCCATTTTGCCAAGGCCAAATATTCAAAGAGGCGTCAAATTTATGGACTTGTTCATAAATAAACGTGCACTGCCTAATATAAGTATAAGCTTAAAAACTTCTACAAATAGAATTTTAGGAATTTGATAACAACCAAGTCCTGATATTTATTTACACTGTATCCAACAGACAGGTCAAATTAATTTATACCAAACTGAGATTGAAGCGAGACCAAGTTGCTATGTTGGGATAATCTCTGTCAAAATGGGACATAGGGTAAGCCTATCTATAGTGGAGTGCCGCAAGAAAGTTGCTAAACTGGGCTGATCCCGGTCAAAACGGGACACATGGTAAGACTATCTATAGTGGAGTTGCATGAGGGAGTCAATCCAGTGATGGATTCAATGTGACGGCACACTAGTCTGTACTTTTAAGTCATGATTGTGCTAACTAACAGTATTAGTTCTCACTCTTTAATTTCTGAATACATTTCTCTCTCTCTGCCTATAAACCTTTTGAGCATAACAAAGCACAAGAGAAAATATGATTTACTGATTATTTTACTTTCCGATTATGAAAAAGTGAAATATTTTTTGCAAACCCCAAAGGAAAACACATACAAAATCCTTTTTTGTTAAATGATGGTGAAATAATGTAATAACATTATATCGCAACATCCCCTCTGAAACATAGGAGCCAGAATGATCAATTCATTGATCGTGGGCCCTTAAAATAAAGAAGAAGAAGAAGAAATTTTGAGTTAGAACAAAATAACAATTGGATGATGATCTGAATACAGATATTCCTTGGCATTTGAAGCCACTCCATACCAAGAGTGTAATAGTAATATAGTAGATAGTTTAACAAGCTCAAGTTACAGCCAAGATTTTTCCCTCAAGTTATTCCCTATTGACACACAAAAAATACCAAAAAATGGTAACTTTAAGTTAGTACATGGCAAGTTTAGACATTTATGACATAAAATCAACTGACGCATCTTGAGGTAAAGCGCAATTTTTGGGAAAAAGCAGTATAAACAAGATCATAAAAATATTACATTTCAAGAAGTTAAACTTTCCTCAAAATTGCCTCCCACAAATAGTTGTAATATACCTATAGCAAGCAAACAGAAGTTTTTTATTTTTTAAAATTTTAAATGACTCTTACTTTATTCATTGCTTAGCACAGTATTAATATCTTTCTGCTGGCTCAAAAGTTAAAACCAGAACTATCAAAAGAAAATGATTTGACATTACCAATACAATTTATTTTATTTTAACTTAATAATACAATGTCTTTCCAAGATTTACAAAATGTATAGCCATGCAGGGCAATAAATCATAAGAAATATGTCAATTCTTTCCCCAATTGCGTCCGGATTTTCCATCCGTTATTCCATTGCATCATACTCTTTAAAATGAATTTGTATACATACCTAAATCTAAACTTGAACCCAACAGACAAGAAATAATACTTGACTGAAACGCCCATCAGAGAAAGACTTAAAAACAATTACAATTTAAAAAACATAACAAAATATTTTAATGACGACGGCTTCGTCTCTAATCCAATGAGCAAAAACAAAACCAAATGTGTAGCAAAAAAAGTTTTGTATTTATGTAAATGAATATTAAAATAATCTGGCATCGTTGTTTGAATATCTAATTGTGAGACATGATATCAAAAAAGCGTGCCATAAATCTTAACAACAGAGGTAGAAACATATTATTTATGTGAAGGCACCACAATACAAGCATAACAACTGCTTAATGCCCTGACGGTCCCACGGACTGGATTAAAACAAGTGCAAGAATGTTAACCTAAAATATGATCCCAACCAGAAACGAAACCTAATGGCCCGATATGTCAGAAACATGGCTTTCATCATAAGTCAGCCATAATTGATGTATGAGAATGAGAGGCAGATAGGAGGCTTCATCAATGCATCATTTTATACAAAAGTTCATTGAAAAATTTACTGGACAATTAAAGGAAGAAAACAATGGTAAAAAATCAGAGTGACCAAAATAGAAATACATGTCAGCAAGGCAAAAGCAAAGATTCATCTTTTTAACAACATCAAGTAATGACAGTGAAACAAATATGGCACCTAAACAATGAAGCAAACAATAAATGTCATGTGAGTTAGTTTGGAACAAACTTCACAAAATTTGGACTTTTTATCAAAAATTCAATTCATGTATTTCTTAAGTTATTTCATAGCATTTCGATCTTCATTGAACTTTCAAATGTCATAAATGAATAGTAAAACCCAACTAGCCATGTGAGGGTGTATTCATCCCACATTTACATTACAGCTCTAACCATGTGAGGGTGTATTCATCCCACACTTACATTACAGCTCTAACAATGTGAGGGTGTATTCATCCCACACTTATATTACAGCTCTAACAATGTGAGGGTGTATTCATCCCACACTTACATTACAGCTCTAACAATGTGAGGGTGTATTCATCCCACACTTACATTACAGCTCTAACAATGTGAGGGTGTATTCATCCCACACTTACATTACAGCTCTAACAATGTGAGGGTGTATTCATCCCACACTTACATTACAGCTCTAACAATGTGAGGGTGTATTCATCCCACACTTACATTACAGCTCTAACCATGTCAGGGTGTATTCACCCCACACTTACATTACAGCTCTAACCATGTGAAGTGTTTATCCAACACTTACATTACATCCAAGTGCAATAACATCAAACTGACAAAGAAATAATTTAAGAGTCAAGTTGTTTTAGTCCCAGGTAATGTAGCGCACAAAATAGATTAAAAATATTTCTAGGAACTTTGGTACATAAATTTGGTGCATAACTTTGGACATTGGGAAACAAATACTGTTCAATTTTTTACTGTCTTAGTTAATATTTAACTGTTTTAGTTCATTAACTATTTTAGTTCATATTAACTGTCTTAATTCATGTTTAATGTCTTAGTTCATATTTTACTGTCTTAGTTCATATTTTACTGTCTTAGTTCATATTTTACTGTCTTAGTTCATATTTTACTGTCTTAGTTCATATTTTACTGTCTTAGTTCATATTTTACTGTCTTAG
>CAXITT010000548.1:404374-418786 GCA_964033795.1 Lymnaea stagnalis
GGAATGAGATCACAGAATGTGGAGATGCAGTCCATGTTAAAAAATGACAAACCAAGTCGTACTTTAAAAATTCATAACTTTAAAACTACAACAGCTAAAAATATGATTTTGGTGTTATAATTCTTTCAAAAATTACATCTTTTCAAATATGCCATTGGTTTATTTTTACAAAAAGTTTAAATTTTCTTATCAAAGTCCCTACACTATTGGCCAATATTAGCGGTGCTGACTCTAGCCTCTGGTATGTACGGAATATTAAACATTAAACAAGCTCAACGCTCGAAACAATCGATTAATGTATCGTGATCGTGTGGAATTCGGGAAAGAGAATTACTTTTATTTCAGATTATGATCCGGTGAGTCACAAAATCTGGCAAATTCCGAAATCCGGTATATTCCGGATTCCGGAATCCGGTTGTTCCGGATACATGTAAATCCGGCGGAACCGGATTTCACCGGATAGTGCAAAATCCGGCGGAACCGGATTCCGGACCGGGGTCCGGCACACCCCTACTTAGTTCATATTTTACTGTCTTAGTTCATGTTTTACTGTCTTAGTTCCTGTTTTACTGTCTTAGTTCATATTTTACTGTCTTAGTTCATATTTTACTGTCTTAGTTCATATTTTACTGTCTTAGTTCATGTTTTACTGTCTTAGTTCATATTTTACTGTCTTAGTTCATATTTTACTGTCTTAGTTCATATTTTACTGTCTTAGTTCATATTTTACTGTCTTAGTTCCTGTTTTACTGTCTTAGTTCATATTTTACTGTCTTAGTTCATATTTTACTGTCTTAGTTCATATTTTACTGTCTTAGTTCATATTTTACTGTCTTTCAAGTATAAAATGACAGAATCAAGTATAAAATGAGTCTTAGTTCATATTTTACTGTCTTAGTTCATATTTTACTGTCTTAGTTCATATTTTACTGTCTTAGTTCATATTTTACTGTCTTAGTTCATATTTTACTGTCTTAGTTCATATTTTACTGTCTTAGTTCATATTTTACTGTCTTAGTTCATGTTTTACTGTCTTAGTTCATATTTTACTGTCTTAGTTCATATTTTACTGTCTTAGTTCATATTTTACTGTCTTAGTTCATATTTTACTGTCTTAGTTCCTGTTTTACTGTCTTAGTTCATATTTTACTGTCTTAGTTCATATTTTACTGTCTTAGTTCATATTTTACTGTCTTAGTTCATATTTTACTGTCTTAGTTCCTGTTTTACTGTCTTAGTTCATATTTTACTGTCTTAGTTCATATTTTACTGTCTTAGTTCATATTTTACTGTCTTAGTTCCTGTTTTACTGTCTTAGTTCATACTTTACTGTCTTAGTTCATATTTTACTGTCTTAGTTCATATTTTACTGTCTTAGTTCATGTTTTACTGTCTTAGTTCATATTTTACTGTCTTAGTTCATATTTTACTTTCATATTCACATTTGACTTTATTCATGTAATTGTTGTTTTGTTCCTCATACAGACAACTTTTACCTCATTAAACCACATCAATCAAAATGAAACATACTTAAAAACTAAATTTACCAGACCAAACAATAATACATTGAAACTAGCAAGGTAACACGACTCGGAGCCACTTCCATCCATAAGGCTGTCACTAAATGGCAGACCAAGAATCTCAGACGCTTTCTTTCGGGCCACTCTTTCGTTAGGATTGGGTTTATCTGCGTCAAACCACAGCAGGAAACAATCTTCTGTGTCTGAAACAACTTTAAAGGAGTTGCCCATGAGGTTTTCACAAAAGTGATTGGAATCTTTGAATATTTGATGGAACGGCTTACATTGCTTCCCTTCTGGACACGTGTTGATGCCTAGTAAGGAAATAAAAGAAAATAAAAATGTTGACTTGCAAACTGTGAGTTCGTTTATAAATTTGTGTTTCCTATAGTGCAGTGGTCGGCTAAACGCTGCTGATTTTTGGCTCTTTTGACTAATGAGTTTGCCAACCACTACTATAGTGTGTTCTAGTCAAATCTAGGCCTCACTTAGTCAAATCTAGGCCTCACTTAATTAAATCTAGGCCTCACTTAGTCAAGTCTAGGCCTCCCTTAGTCAAGTCTAGGCCTCACTTAGTCAAGTCTAGGCCTCATTTAGTCAAGTCTAGGCCTCAGTCAAGTCTAGGCCTCATTTAGTCAAGTCTAGGCCTCACCTAGTCAAGTCTAGGCCTCACCTAGTCAAGTCTAGGCCTCACTTAGTCAAGTCTAGGCCTCAATTAGTCAAGTCTAGGCCTCATTTAGTCAAGTCTAGGCCTCATTTAGTCAAGTCTAGGCCTCACTTAGTCAAGTCTAGGCCTCATTTAGTCAAGTCTAGGCCTCACTTGATTAAATTAAACTTAAATAGTACTAAAACCAATCTATGCAATGACAAAACTATTTCATCTCAAGTCAGATTCATGATTTAATTTATACAAGGGATTTCTCTACAAAACTATTTCATCTCAAGTCAGATTCATGATTTAATTTATACAAGGGATTTCTCTCCCTTTCCTCTTTTGCTTATACCTTCAATGAAGACCAATAGCACAAAGGGATACCAAAAAAAAAGGCTCAACATTTCTATTACAATGATGTTGTTGATTATACTTCAGGTCAAGAAGTGATGCTAGCCAGATAAAAACATGATCTAGTCAGAACTGTTGATGACTGAGTATTTTTGCCTGATCGAAAGTTCCCTATTGAAGGTAAAAAAATTTTTTTGTTTCGAGTGGTTAAAACACACTCAAATTTTGTGGAAATAGTGGAAACAACTAAATTTACATTGATACCGATATACTGTAACAGTGAACTTTATAACTATATTTACATTGATACCGGTATAGTATACTGAAACAGTGGACTTTATAAAAATTTTAAATAATTTTTTAAAGTTTACTTCTTTAACTACTTGTTCCAGCTTATCAAGTGCATATTTTATTATTATTTTATTTCATATTTATAGTTTTTTGGATTTTTTTTACATGAGCTACCCACTGAAACCTGTCCAAAACAATACAAGATAAGGAGTACATTCAACTTTATCACTTTTCACTGTCAGTTTCCATCAACAAGGCTGGAGATGCTTTGTAAATGTAAACAACAATTGCACCTGCAATGTTATGGAAACTAAGCCAACTTGATTTTAATTGGACATTCCAGTTGATGAACAAAATTTATAACACTCATTGGACTTCTAACCTACATGCCCCACTTGTCTGAGCTGGTACTGGAGTTTATTCACTGGATTATTGAATTCATAAATTGTTTTAATTTAGGCCAATGTTCAGGCCTATACCAATGTACAGGCCTATACTGTAAAAGTTTCTAAAAGAGAAACTGAATAAACTGCTGATAAGCAGGTACAGTTCAATACCATCTGCACCAGATGAAAAGGATATGCATGCAAATTTGGTCCCTGGAGCAACCATATTGAATTATCAAGAGAAACAGGCCTATACTGTACAAAATTCTAAAAGAGAATAAACTGCTGATAAGCAGGTATAGTTCAACACCATCAGCACCAGATGAAAAGGATATGCATGCAAATTTAGTCCCTGGAGCAACCATATTAAATTATCAAGAGAAGCAGGCAGAGGCGTAGGGAGGGTGTTTGGCGCCCGAGGACAAGATCCATTTTAAAGCGCCCCCTTTTCTTTTTGTCAACTCTCAAATCCATTATTTTTACCAATAATATAATATCAAAGCACATTTTGGCGCCCCTAACTAGTTTGCGCCCGGGGACATCTGTCTCCCCCCTGCCCCCCCCCCCTCGCTACGCCTCTGGAAGCAGGAGAGGATAAGATATACTTATTTCATAACTGTAACACAATACCAGTATGGAACAACAAAGGTAAATAAATTATTGGTTCTTGCAGATTCAATATCTAATGAAACAGTATAATTGCTTCCATTTTTAATGTATGTTAATCTGAATGCAACTGCTGTGCCTAGTTGATTGGATTGTGATAAAATTAGTTGGAATAAATAGAAATAGTAAAAATGCATGTCTTGAATAACTAAAAAAATCGGATAGCTTTAGTCTTTTTAGTTCCATAGTAGAATTAATTATGCAGTGACAAATGTTGTTGACAATGCTCATGTTTCTACTGCAGCAATATGAATGGTTATAACTCATCATGCTGTTGACAATGCTCATGTTTCTACTGCAGCAATATGAATGGTTATAACTCATCATGCTGTTGACAATGCTCATGTTTCTACTGCAGCAATATGAATGGTTATAACTCATCATGCTGTTGACAATGCTCATGTTTCTACTGCAGCAATATGAATGGTTATAACTCATCATGCTGTTGACAATGCTCATGTTTCTACTGCAGCAATATGAATGGTTATAACTCATCATGTTGTTGACAATCCTCATGTTTCTACTGCAGCAATATGAATGGTTATAACTCATCATGCTGTTGCAAGTGCAATGGATACTTAAAGTAATGCAATAATGTGAAAATCTTTATGAGGTTTATCAAACAGACAGAAAATTTAGGAGTTAATGTGTTCCCTTTGTTAAAGATATGAGTTTTCATAACCAATATGTGTTTATTTGTACCCTGTTATGTAGCACACTTTTTCTGTGCGTGAACTTTACTTGACCTAAATTAGAATCCTAGCAGACAGTAATGGGCATGGCCTATTCGTTTGATGTATCTTGTTTACAACCGTGTTTACCAATTAAACATGTTAGATTCTCTCCTGGTATTTTCTCTAATGTGCTCGATAACCCGAGAAATGTAAACAACACGTCATAAGTCTTTTATGGAAGGCTGGGCTTACGCGGCCTATATAAGGGATTGACAGGCACAGACGGAGACTCAGATAGATAATTATTAATTTCACGAGACGTGTATTGTGTATTTGTGTATTATGTGTTTATTTCGCATTCATCATTATTAATTGGCACATTGCATTAACTGTGTACCGGTAAAAGATCTACCATACTGTAAGTTGATGATTTATAATTATATTTCTTTTGTTTTGTTATTGTATTAATACTTAATAAATCTTAATTAATCGTAACTGGCAACTGTTTTGGGTGTCGTATCTTTAATATTGTTGACTCTATGGTATCGTCCTTTGTTAGGCACTGTTTACAACGAGCCATAAATTATATAAATTTAAAATAGGAGATTAATTTCTCATATTAGAAGCCAGTGCGTAACATACCCAAAGTGGTATATATTTATTTTTTTATTTTAAAACTATGTATTTCCACTTATATTATTTGCTCATAACTATTTGTTGTATGTTGAAATTTTTTTTTTTAAAATAGCACAACTAAAAACCTTAACTTTGGCCATAAATCAAAACAATAATAAACTGTGATCTAATAATTGGGATCAAATAATAGATCATTCAATTCTGAAACCAATAATATATATAATGTTATTATTGCTATATTCTTAATTGAACAACCAGCCAGATTGTAAAGGTATCACATGAGAGAGAGAGGAAAAATGTCAAATACCAGGAATATTTGAGAGTTACAAATTATTTGTTTGAAAGTTCTCATTTCAGTGGCTGCACAAGGACTATTCTTTACAGATACCCACCATCACCCCACCCCATCTGCTAGATGTCTTCAGTTGCAGATTATTCTGGAGGCTGTTCTGACCCTTAGGTGACCTTGGGTTAGCCAGACAAACGAAACCCTGACCAATCACTACATCTGGATTACTGGCATAATTTTGAGAGCTAGTATCGTGCTGGCTTAACTAGCATAATTTTAAGAGCTAATGTCTGTCTGGCTTAACTAGCATAAATTTAGGAGCTAGTGTCTGGCCATCTTAACTAGCAAAACTTTAGGAACTAGTGTCTGGCTGGGTGATGTGGCCCAGTCTTTCTGTCTTATTTAATGACAAATAATAAGATAATGCACAATTAGATTAAAGAAAAATAACATTTTTTGAATTGGTATACATTGTTGGCATACGGTGTTGGCATATAAAGGTGGTATACAGTGAAGTTGGGCTTTAATGAAATGGCACAATACAAATGTAGATGGCACAATACAAATGTAGATGGCACAATACAAATGTAGATGGCACAATACAAATGTAGATGGCACAATACAAATGTAGATGTCTCTGCAAAATGCCTTCATCACTAAACCTCATGACATCATTGAAAACTTTTAAAAATATTCCGTTAACCTAATTTTAAACCATTAGAAATAGTGCAATAATATATTCTGGGATCAACAAGTAGTCTGTCAAAAATAAATTTTCCATTAATTATTAAACTTAAAACTCTTTAAATAATGTGTGCCATCTTCATTCCTACCTGTGGACCAATTAAAACTAACAGCCCAATTGTCAAGACACGTGAAGTCATTTTTACAAGCCTGCCACCAGTTGGTACAGACAGACTGACACAATGGCACATTCTGAAACCTCTCCTTTCTGATCTTTCTCTCATCCTGAAAATATAATTATGTATTGATGAAACATCTAACAAAAAACAAAACATTTACAAACATCAGGTATGTAATAAGCCTCAATTATCAATTTTAACTACTATTAAAGTTGAAAGATCATTTGTATATAAAAAGCGCAACATTTCTTTATCAGATATAAAACTATAAACTATTTTATTTTTTTTTAAAACTCTATGAAAAAATCTCAACATAAAAATAATAAAATACCCCGGTAATGGATTTGGCTTAAATTACTAAATTACTCCTCTACAACAATTAAAACATTTACATTCTATATCTTGTAATAGTGTTCTCAACCAATGAATATATGGATTTATTTATTTTCTTTATTGTGTGATAGTGTTTTCAACCCATGAAAATATTTATTTTCTATATTTTGTAATAGTGTTTTTCAAACAATGAAAATATTTATTTTCTATATTTTGTAATAGTGTTCTTAACCATGAATATATGCATTTATTTATTTTCTATATCTTGTCATAGTGTTCTTAACCAATTAATATAATAGGAAATCAGAAATATGCCATGTACAACAAAGATTTTTAATTAAAACTATAAAATGAGAAAACACAATTTTTGTCTCATACCTTGATGAGCCAGGGTCCAACATTTGGAGAACATTCATAAAAACACAAATCCATGAGAAACTGTTCCCGACAGGGTGGCGAGAGTTGCCTGCAGTGGTCCCAGTTGAAGTTCAACCACTGAGGATGGATGTGCATATCCTGCGCCACTTGTTCTGTACAACACGATCGTTGAGACCATGGGGTACAAAACTGAAAAAAATAATTCTATTTTTGCAAACAAAAACAAGAAATTTGAAAAGCCCCTTCCCATGGGCTGGTTAATCTATGAAAACTCTTGCCTGTGACTTCAAGTACAATTAATGCAACCGCGGGTTACCTTCTAAACCAAGGTTGGAACAAGTATGGCCCGCACTATCAACTTTTGCATTCCACACAAAACGTATAAACAAAAATGACAAATTAAATACTGTACATGCTCAGTGTGTTTTTGAACAAGATATTTATAATGTTTTATCTAGATCAATTATTTATATTAAAAAACATAACATCACTTATAAATATATTGGGTTCATGACAAACAATAACAGAGGTTAACTTTTAAATATTGCCCGGCCTAACATTGTCTCCACCACCTTTTTGTATAGATAAATATAAATAACAGTTATGCCAAAAAACTGAAAATACCATAAGCAGATATATTTCAGACAATGCGATGACCAGACTTATTTCAGACAATATGATGAGCAGACTTATTTCAGCTGAAAACAAGTGCCCAGCTATAGCTGAAAACAAGTACCCAGCTATAGCTGAAAACAAGTAACCAGCTTTAGCTGAAAACAAGTACCCAGCTATAGCTGAAAACAAGTACCTGGCTATAGCTGAAAACAAGTACCCAGCTATAGCTGAAAACAAGTACCCGGCTATCACTGAAGCGGCTGTGCGACTTTAGTTGCAGTGTTCAACTTCTTGCTTGTTCGGATTTTCTGTCTTGACCACCATCAACATAAGAAACGAGAACGACTTTTGTCGGTCGAAGTTGAAATTCGGGTGTCTATCTCGAACATTTGGCCACAAATTCAACACCTTTGTAGAACTGACCACGCACAATTTGGGCACTGAAATTTTCACTAATGCAAACTGATGCTAACAGAATTTATATGGAAAACAGAATCATAACAAGATTTGGTAAGTTGACTCCATACGGTATAAACCAAATTCACAAATTTACTTAGCTGCTATGTCTTTTTCCCGTTCTTCTGGGCTTTGTTTTAGCGCCCACTCTTATTCTTTTTTTCTTTTTTAGGTCAGATACTTATATTATATATATATATCTTAATGTTAATTGAATGTATACTTGTCTGAATGTTTTTGTTGTACTGATGAAGGCATTTGTGAAACATCTACATTTGTATTCCGTGTCATCATTATTAAAGCTGAACTTTTATTGTTTGATTTACACAAATAGTTTCTCTCTCATTGATCTGCTAACATAAAACAATAAAGGAACTAGTAATATCTGCTATTCTGGTCCCACAAGTTTATGTTTTATTGGGCTACAATTACAATGTAACACACATGCATCTGTCAATGGGTGTTATGTTTTCACGCATCACTAAGTACAGGACAATGGTGCTTTTGTGCCTTTGGAATAGAGCAAACCCTTGTGTCACTGCTTGTGGCTCCACAGGGGTTCCTTTCCAATAAAAAGGTTTCAAAACACATTGATCTAAGCAATATTTCTGGTATGTCTAGACCAATGGTTCTCAACATTCCTAATGCGCGACCCTTTAATACAGTTCCTCATGTTGTGGTGACCCCTGACCATAAAATCATTTTTGTTTCTACTTCATAAATATGTGTTTTCCGATGGTCTTAGGCAACCCTTGTGTAAGGATCGTTCGTCCCCCAAAGGGGTCGCAACCCAAGGTTGAGAACCGCTGGTCTAGACATACCAAGGTTATATGATGATGATTCCTATGTAATGAACGTATCCGAAAAAACGGCTTTCAGTTAAATTTTAACCAAGAAAATAATTTTCAAAGCTGACTGCTTTAAACTTGATTTACCTTTTCCATCGCTTTAGCATCCATGGGACCAGGTGCAGATTTATGGTTATTTCCATCCAAACAAATGTTCATATATTCCTCCACAGTCTTCAGTGAATCCAGCCGAGACTCCGCCAGCAAGAGGAACCCCAGGATGACAAACAGAGCAGCAAGCATCTTACAGCTGTCATTTGGAAATTTTGAGTGTTAAATGTATATGATATGGCTAAATCCTGGAGCAGATGCTGGCGTATTTAAGTCATAGTTTGTTACCATTTGAAGTCTCAAAAAATAAATTTAGATTCGGGTAACTATAAAGATCTACAACCATCATTCTAACAACAACATACATCAGCAACAAACCAATAATATTTCTATAAGACAGTAGCTCTATACAGTACCAGTCAGTGATAATAGGTCTATAGAACAGTAGATCTAACATAACCAACCAATGATAATATGGCATTATCAGTCAATGTCTTTTTTAAAAAAGTAGATCTATACATCACCTGCCAATGATGATTTGTCTAAAAATCAGTAGATCTGGTGAGAATGTCTGTTAATCTATGAAGACTGTCTGTAGATCTATGGAGATTGTCTGTAGATCAGTTAACATTCAAGTGTAAAGAGAATTTTCACAACAAGAGAACCCAAAATAAAAATTAAGTCTTTTTTTTTCTTTCTAGTTTCCCGCGATTGGTACCAGTGATGCGGCCGGCAGCTTTGTCACTGACTGCGCTTTGTGACTTGTGACCACAGTTGATGTTGCCATTCACTCCCCTTTTGATGACATAAGCGGTATTTGTTTACATTTTCACAGCTGCGGACCGCCCACCTCCTCTCCCAAAGCCGAAAAAAAAAAACAATCCAGGTTGACAAGCAGTTTGGCTGGGAGAGTTTCATCCAACCGATTCCCACAAACGCTGGCAAGAGACACGTGGTCAGGGTTTGACTTGCTGCATTTAATCCTAAGATAATAACATATGTCCCCATGACTTTACGCACCATGACTTTACGCACCAGCACCATGACTTTACGCACCATCACTTTAACAACACACGAAAGTGAGATGTTTATAGTCCCTCCCCACAAGTGACATGGGGGCTTCCTTAAGTCCCGCGACGGCTCTGGGTTCCAACGTACATTTTTTATTCCACCCCCTCCCCCAACCCGCTGCTTCGTCCAATGTATTGACACACACAAATAAGTTTAACCAAGTCACCGTCAAACTTGTCGAAAGAATATGATGTGTTACGGTTTTTTTCCCCTCTCTTTTCGCGAACGGCGAGTGCTGCTGGGCGGGGCTTGTTGTTGAGAAGCATTTCAGCTGAACGCACTAAGTATGCCACACCTTACGTCATAACGCACGGTCGGAACTATAAGTACAACCATAAAGGTGTCACTAGACAAAATACATCGTTCAGAGATCTAGCGAGTGCCTGTGTGAAGACACCAAGCAACGGTTCGGCGATCATCGTGACACTTTGCGGTGACAGTAATCACGGCGATCATCGTGACACATTGCGATATGACAGTTATCACGGCGATCATCGTGAAACATTGCGATATGACAGTTATCACGGCGATCATTGTGACACATTGCGGTGACAGTAATCACGGCGATCATCGTGACACATTGCGATATGACAGTTGGCGATCATCGTGACACATTGCGATATGACAGTTGTCACGGCGATCATCGTGACACATTGCGGTGACAGTAATCACGGCAATCATCGTGACACATTGCGATATGAGAGTTATCACGGCGATCATCGTGACACATTGCGATATGACAGTTATCACGACGATCATCGTGACACATTGCGGTGACAGTAATCACGGCGATCATCGTGACACATTGCGATATGAGAGTTATCACGGCGATCATCGTGACACATTGCGGTGACAGTAATCACGGCGATCATCGTGACACATTGCGGTGACAGTAATCACGGCGATCATCGTGACACATTGCGATATGACAGTTATCACGGCGATCATCGTGACACATTGCGATATGACAGTTATCACGACGATCACCGTGACACATTGCGGTGACAGTTATCACGGCGATCATCGTGACACATTGCGATATGACAGTTATCACGGCGATCATCGTGACACATTGCGATATGACAGTTATCACGACGATCACCGTGACACATTGCGGTGACAGTTATCACGGCGATCATCGTGACACATTGCGATATGACAGTTATCACGGCGATCATCGTGACACATTGCGGTGACAGTTATCGCGGTGATCATCGTGCCACGTTGCGTGACAGTTATCACGGCGATCACCGTGACACATTGCGATATGACAGTTATCGCGACCATCATCGTGACACATTGCGATATGACAGTTATCACGGCGATCATCGTGCCACGTTGCGTGACAGTTATCACGGTGATCACCGTGACACATTGCGATATGAAAGTTATCACGACGATCATTGTGACACATTGCGGTGACAGTAATCACGGCGATCATCGTGACACATTGCGATATGACAGTTATCACGGCGATCATCGTGACACATTGCGATATGACAGTTATCACGGCGATCATCGTGACACATTGCGATATGACAGTTATCACGACGATCATCGTGACACATTGTGATATGACAGTTATCACGACGATCATCGTGACACATTGCGATATGACAGTTATCACGGCGATCACCGTGACACATTGCGATATGACAGTTATCACGGCGATCATCGTGACACGTTGCGGTGACAGTTACCACGGCGATCATCGTGCCACGTTGCGTGACAGTTATCACGGCGATCATCGTGACACATTGCCATGACAGTTATCACGGCGATCACCGTGACACATTGCGATATGACAGTTATCACGGCGATCATCGTGCCACGTTGCGGTGACAGTTATCACGGCGATCACCGTGACACGTTGCGATATGACAGTTATCACGGCGATCATCGTGACACTTTGCGATATGACAGTTATCACGGCGATCATCGTGACACATTGCGATATGACAGTTATCACGACGATCACCGTGACACATTGCGGTGACAGTTATCACGGCGATCATCGTGACACATTGCGATATGACAGTTATCACGGCGATCATCGTGACACATTGCGATATGACAGTTATCACGGCGATCATCGTGACACATTGCGATATGACAGTTATCACGGCGATCATCGTGACACATTGCGATATGACAGTTATCACGGCGATCATCGTGACACATTGCGATATGACAGTTATCACGGCGATCATCGTGACACATTGCGATATGACAGTTATCACGGCGATCATCGTGACACATTGCGATATGACAGTTATCACGGCGATCATCGTGACACATTGCGATATGACAGTTATCACGGCGATCATCGTGACACATTGCGATATGACAGTTATCACGGCGATCATCGTGACACATTGCGATATGACAGTTATCACGACGATCATCGTGACACATTGCGATATGACAGTTATCACGGCGATCATCGTGACACATTGCGATATGACAGTTATCACGGCGATCATCGTGACACATTGCGATATGACAGTTATCACGACGATCACCGTGACACATTGCGGTGACAGTTATCGCGGTGATCATCGTGACACATTGAGATGACAGTTATCCGGACATCATTGGAAACCATGGACTTCAGGCAATGTCAGTTAGCATTTGGCTTTATTATAGATATCAATTGGCAATATATGGACTGTCGGTGTTATAGAGTAATTATTGTACATAAATGTATGTACACATTCTTCCAAGACGCCCCCCCCCCCCCCCCACGTACCATCTTCTGAACTAACCACCATTCCCCCTCCGACTGCACGTAATATATGGCCCCTTGCGCTGTCATAAAAGGATTGATGTATACTTAGGCTAAAGCTACACTCAAATTACCAAACTTTATAAAAAATATTGAACAGAGAATTAAACCTGAGCGTGACAAACACATTGTCACATTGAATCCCCCAGCCAGACCAACAGGTGTCACATTGAATCCCCCAGCCAGACCAACACGTGTCACATTGAATCCCCCCAGCCAGACAAAAATATTGTCACATTGAATCCCCGAGCCAGACAAACACATTGTCACATTGAATCCCCGAGCCAGACAAATACGTGTCACATTGAATCCCCCAGCCAGACAAACACGTGTCACATTGAATCCCCCAGCCAAACAAGCACATTGTCACATTGAACCCCCCAGCCAGACAAACACAATATCACATTTAATTCCCGAGCCAGACAAACACATTGTAAAATTGAATCCCAGAGCCAGACCAACATGTGTCACATTGAATCCCCGAGCCAGACAAACACATTGTCACATTGAATACCCGAGCCAGACAAACACATTGTCACATTGAATACCCGATCCAGACCAACACGTATCGCATTGAATCCCCGAGACAGACGAACACGTGTCACATTGAATCCCAGAGCCAGACAAAAACACATTGTCACATTGAATCCCCCAGCCAGACCAACAGGTATCGCATTGAATCCCCGAGCCAGACAAACACGTGTCGCATTGAATCCTGAAGCCAAGCAAAAACACATTGTCACATTGAAACCCCGAGCCAGACAAACACATTGTCACATTGAATCCCCGAGCCAGATAAAAACACATTGTCACATTGAATCCCCCAGCCAGACAAACACATTTCTTATTTAATCCCCGAGCCAGACAAAAACACATTGTCACATTGAATCCCCGATCCAGACCAACACGTATCACATTGAATCCCCGAGCCAGACAAAAAACATTGTCACATTGAATCCCCCCGCCAGACAAACACATTGTCACATTGAATCCCCGATCCAGACCAACACGTATCACATTGAAACCCCGAGCCAGACAAAAAACATTGTCACATTGAATCCCCCCGCCAGACAAACACATTGTCACATTGAATCCCCGATCCAGACCAACACGTATCACATTGAATCCCCGAGCCAGACAAAAAACATTGTCACATTGAATCCCCCCGCCAGACAAACACATTGTCACATTGAATCCCCGATCCAGACCAACACGTATCACATTGAATCCCCGAGCCAGACAAAAAACATTGTCACATTGAATCCCCCCGCCAGACAAACACATTGTCACATTGAATCCCCGATCCAGACCAACACGTATCACATTGAATCCCCGAGCCAGACAAAAAACATTGTCACATTGAATCCCCCCGCCAGACAAACACATTGTCACATTGAATCCCCGATCCAGACCAACACGTATCACATTGAATCCCCGAGCCAGACAAAAAACATTGTCACATTGAATCCCCCCGCCAGACAAACACATTGTCACATTGAATCCCCGATCCAGACCAACACGTATCACATTGAATCCCCGAGCCAGAC
>CAXITT010000548.1:436071-469235 GCA_964033795.1 Lymnaea stagnalis
TTAAATGTGATAAACATGTTTTAAATGTCTTTTTCAATAAATTTCAGTCCATTAATATACCATGTTTTTCAGGGGCATTGATTCAATCTATTATTACATTAATTACATAGAAAACCCCCCTTTAAAAAAAAAAACTCTTATATATTTGTATGATCTTGGGAAATCTTGGGAAATTTGTTCACCAAATCTTGGGAAATTTGAAAAAAGTGAGTGGCAGCCCTGCTCTACGGTACCTGCCACTGCCATTATATAAAAATTACAAATGTCGCCATGCTATATGTTTTAAAAATCTATTACAAGTTCATTATTTCTGTTTAGGCACATCGTTTTATTAACAATAAATAGGTAATCCATTTTATATTTTCTTATACAGCTTACTCATTTATCATTTACTGGCATTTAGTTAATTATTCTAACAGTAACAGCCACAACTGCAATACTAATTTATAATTTTATTAATTAAGGCGGGCTAACTTTCACCAATGGGAGTCGCTTAGTCACTTCCTTGTTTGGTCACGTGATATGAGTAAGTCATCACTAGGCTGCAACACACAACAAAAGATACTTCATCAGTGCTTCCCCAATGTTATGTTAATTAAAAATTTTACCTTTCGTAATATTATGGAATGCAAGCGTTTTTTAAATGAAATACATAAATGTGACAATAAATATACGTCAGTTATAATTAAAGGAAGAAAGTTATTTCAAGAAAAATTTGTGAGCGATATTCGATGGGAACTATCAATACTATTATCGGCAGGATGTTGTTGAGCTCCGTGCGTGCTCATGACGTCATTTGCGTTTTTATTCAATATTGATGCAGGAGTCATTCCCCTTTGTTTATTTTATTGTTAATTTTCATTGGACGAAATGTAGTGTAGTTGTAGTGTGTATCGGGCTACTGTTGTCAAGCACTAGTGTGTTGTATACAGTATACCGGAAATCTTACTCTTTTTTACTCATATCACGTGACAAAATAATTGACTAAGCGACTCCCATTAATTAAGTTAAGCAAACTATTGCCAATTATAGTATTAGTAAAGTGTAAAGGCATAGTGCCGCATAGCTTAAGCTTAGGGATTGGACAGAGCTGGCTGTCAGTAAATATAAATGTAGCCTATTTACCGCATTATTTTATACTTTTTAATTTTATGTGTATATTTGATCTGCGTATGAAATAGATTAAATAATAATAAACCATTTTGAATTTAAATATTCTTTGCAACGCCCCCCCCCCTTTTTTTCTTATTAAAAGTTTTAAAAATCAGGGGGGGGGGGTCAATGTAAATTAAATAAATTACCGCTAAACAAAATTCTCTATATCTATACCCCTGCACTCTAAAACTAAAATGCTATGTATTTTTAAATTTTATGAATAGGAGCTGGCTGGCATCACAATCATTGTACATTTAAAGACTAATTTTAAATTAAGTTATAGTATTACTATTACTAAATAAGCAGGCATAAAAATACAGTGAGTTATAAGGCAAGGGTCATCGCCTTAAAATAAAATTTCGGAATTCTTTTGTCTTTTTAAATCCAATTAATTATCAATCAAACTATCTAAAATGCTCTTTAGATGTTAAATGTAGTCTATATTGTTTTTAGACAACTCAAAATATTTTATTTTTTTAATGGTATCTTATCCAATTTGTACTAAATAAGCTAGGCCTATGTGGAAAAACTCTTTATTGTTCTTCTATAAATACTTTTCCTTCCCTCAGTCCCACCCCTCCTTCCAAACCATCTTTTGTTTTTATCTTTTTCTGAAGTGTCAATGATTTTGTTTGGTTATTTCATACAGTTACAGGTTAAAACCTCACATCTGTGATATTTTGCAAGGTTTATGATTAAGATTACACCTTATTCTTTTCAAGAGCTATAATTATTTTTGAATATATTTTTCTAATAAAGCTGTTTATATTTCAGGTATTTGAGAACATACTACCAGGCCTAAAAAATAATGAAGGTGAATATTGATAAAAATCAAAGATCCCAAGTAATGTAAGACAAAATAAATCATTCAGTTCCAGCTCTACAGTCCAATTTATTTTCAATTTTGGTTAATCTGACTCAATCATGGGGCAACCTGATTCCAAAATTTAATGTGATCTAATGGTGCACATTTTAAAAAAATTGTGAAGATTTTAAGCTAGAGATGGAGAATTATGATACTGACAATCATACAAAATTAAATGCACTTGTTGAAACGGAAGAAAAAACTGAATTTAAAAAAGAAATTTCCATCAAGATAAATCCCGGTGTTGTGCATAATTATAATAAAGCTTCATGCAAAATGGAAAGAGAAATTAAAATTCTTCCAGCCTACTTAGGGGACTCTTTAGATGGATCCGCAAATGATCATTTGCAGATTAATACGATGTCTTCACTCCATTCATTTATTGAAACAAACAGCAATGGAAATAAAATATATATTCATCAACAAAAGAAAAATACAATTAACAAAATGAACTCAATTTTTGATATGAGGTCAACTGTTGTTAGCAAACAACCAGTGCAAACTGGGGAGAAAATCCATCATGCCAAAAAATATTTTACATCTTCTGCAAAAAAGTCAACTATAGGTTCTGCTGGGAAGTCATACAGATGTGACATTTGCTCAAAGGGTTTTACAAACAAGAAAAGGTTATGTTTACACCATCAAGATAAGAGGTCACAGATAAGATTGAAATCTGATCTTTGTTCAAATATTCTTTTTAAAAAGTCAGATTTAGTTTCACACCAAAGAGTTCACACTGAAGAAAAAAAATTTAAATGTGATTTTTGTTCAAAGTGTTTTAAACAAAAGTCAACTTTAGTTTCACACCAAAGAGTTCACACTAAAGGGAAAACATTTAAATGTGATTTTTGTTCAAAGTGTTATAAACACAAAATGAATTTAGTTTCACACCAAAGAGTTCACACTGGAGAGAAACCATTCCAATGTAACTTGTGCCTTGCAATTTTTTCAAAAAAGGCACATTTATTTTCACACCAAAGAGTTCACACTAAAGAGAAAACATTTAAAGTTCACACTAAAGAGAAAACATTTAAATGTGATCTTTGTTCAAAGGGTATTAAACACAAGATGAATTTATTTTCACACCAAAGAATTCACACTGGAAAGAAACCATTTAAATGTAACTTGTGCCTTGCAAATTTTTCAAAAAAGTCACATTTAGATTCACACCAAAGAGGAAACATTTAAATGTGATATTTGTTCAAAGTGTTTTAAACACAAGATGAATTTAGTTTCACACCAAAGAGTTCACACTAAAGAGAAAACATTTAATGTAATATTTCTTCAAATTGTTTTAAACACAAGTCAAATTTAGTTGTTCACCAAAGAGTTAACATTGTAGAGATATCATTCAAATGTAACTTGCGCCTTGCAAGTTTTTCAAAAAAGGCACTTTTAGTTTCACACCAAAGAATTCATACATGTCAGAAACCATTCAAATGTAACTTGCGCCTTGCAAGTTTTTCAAAAAAGGCACTTTTAGTTTCACACCAAAGAATTCATACATGTCAGAAACCATTCAAATGTAACTTGCGCCTTGCAAGTTTTTCAAAAAAGGCACTTTTAGTTTCACACCAAAGAATTCATACATGTCAGAAACCATTCAAATGTAACTTGCGCCTTGCAAGTTTTTCAAAAAAGGCAATTCAAATGTAACTTGAGCCTTGCAAGTTTTCAAAAAAAAAGGCTTTTAGTTTCCAAACCAAAGATTTCGTGCTGGACAGAAACCATTAAAATGTAACTTGTGCTTTGCAAGTTTAAAAAAAAAAAGGCACATTTAGTTTCACACCAAAGATTTCACACTGGAGAGAAACCATTCAAATGTATATTGTGCCTTGAAAGTTTCTCAAAAAGGCATATTTAGTTTCACACCAAAGGTTCATACTCAAGAGAAAAGATTTAAATGTGATTTTTGTTCAAAGAGTTTTAAAAATAAGTCAAATTTATTTTCACACCATAGCGTTCACACTAGAGAGAAACACCTCAAATTAAAAATATTCAAATGTAATCTTTGTTCATTAAGCACAAGTCAACTTTAATTTTACTCCAAGGAGTGACACTTGCTAGAAACCTTATAAATAGGATTGATGTTTTCTTCATTGTCCACAAATAATTTCAATGGAGCTACACACCTTTTCAGAAAGGTGATTTTTGTTCTGAAGTTTCGACCAAGTCCAATTCATTCAGGCCTTTGTTATTTCACACTGTCAAGAAGGTACACAAAAGTCTTCTCAATTCTAATTTGTTATAAATTTAAATACAAAAATAATGGGCAGATTTTTTTTTTTGCTGCATCCGTCAGTCACAATGTGATGATGTGGTGAATCGGTGTGAACTTGGCAGAATGAAATCCACAAGACCTGGGATTATTCTTTAGGATTATAAGCTGTTTCCCAACAGCAAATCCCCTCTCTCCACACCACTGGATAAACCCAAGGGAACATAATGTAGATGATACAGCTGGCACCAGTGGCGTCGCAGGTGTTGTCGGAATGTTATCCGCTTTATGGGACTCCATCTCTGGGTTTAAATTCAGAGTTTCCTTCTCATAGATGAGTTGCCATCCAAGGTTGAGTCACATCCACCCAGGGTGCTGACGATGTGTTTGCTTTGTTGGGGATTGAACTCCAGACCATAAACTTGAGAATTGCTCAGTTTAGACCACTTGACCACCCACCATTCAGATGTATTCTTTGCACTACAGGTTTAATCCCATGTCAAGAAAGAAATCCTACAAATGTTTCTTGGTCAATTGTTATTTGAATTTAATTTCTTACGGAACACTTAATAATTTTAATACATCTCACACAAAAAAGAAATCCCTACAATTTTATTCTGAGTTATTGATTATTATTCAGCTCTAAGTTTCCACAAAGACAGAAGCAGTACAAATTTTTAAGTTCTGCTTCATTTCATCTAAGTGCAAACTTTAGAGAAAAACCTTAAGTTTAAAGCTATAATAAAATATAATTTTTGTTGGGACTGCCCCCTAAGTGTTAAGTATTGAACAAAAATCTTTACTTTAATTGCAGACCTATTCTTATTTAGAATGACTTGTAGTTATTCCTTTTATCTATATAGAATGACTTGTAGCTATTCCTTTTATCTTATTTAGAAAGACTTGTAGCTATTCCTTTTATCTTATTTATAATGACTTGTAGTTATTCCTTATAAATGAATTACTCTTTGTTTCTTTTTATTCAAATTATTCAATGCTATCTGAATATATGTTTCTGTTTTAAAACTTAAGCCATCCTGTAAATACATTTCTGTAAATGTAATCATGTTTCAGTTAATTTTTATTCTAGTTGTAGGGCTAAAGAATTTTTTATTTGCTAAAAAAAAATTTGGACTTGAACATGACAACAACAAATTTTAAAAATAACTTTCTTCCGAAATATTGTATCTAATTTTGTTGTATTAATTTTTAAACAATTAAGTTTTTAATAATTTTTAAACAATTACATTTTTAATAATTTTTAAACAATTAAATTTTTAAAAATGTTTTTCAACTCCCAAACTCGTTTATCAGCTTAGTCTTAAGCTGATCTAGTTGTTTTTAAAATAAGTACCGTAACCATTCTTATACTTATATTTATTATGTATTATGTAAAGTACCAATCACATTTACAATATAGGGCCTATCACAAAGTAATTAATTGAATTTATCTTTTTTTTAAATTTTGAACAGCTTTACTGCTGTTTTTGTTTCACATCAACTTTTAACATTCATCAATTTTCTTTTTTTTTTCCCCCTTAGGCCCTCTTAAAGTTGAATGTTATGGCTTAGTCTAGTTATTACAAATATCCATTGAAGTTGAATGGATCTTTGTGATGTGTGAAATTCAAATTCAATGACACTTCATTACATTTGAGTTAACGACTCATTCCTTCATTTCTTTTACATAATGATAATGACCACAGGAGCACCTAAGTTTACTTTTAAACATATTTGAAACATCCTCCGCTTGATTAAGAACCTCCAATTTCCATAAACCAAAACAATTTAAAATTACTACTTTAATAGTTTAAAGCAATTTCATGTTAACAACATTGCGCCATTTGCCTAGTGTTTTCTGAATTTGATTTTTTTTATACTGTTGGAGGAAGGCTTTCAGTATTCCAAGCGTCCATTTCATTTTCTTGTCTTGATATTCAGACTCAGATGATGATGAGTCTCCAAAAAAAAAAATTCAGAAATTAAAAATGTTTTTGAAAAGTTTTTATTTCAGTCCTTTTCAGTGTTGTATATAGAGTTTTCCTTTTAAATTTAAAAGTTTTTAGTTTTGAATTTGTTCATAATCTTAGTCTTTAATCTTAGTTTTCATTAATAGTTTTATATTAATTTGTTTTAATTTAATGAGTTGATTAATTAATCATGATGGACCAAAGAAGCTCCATGTTGGGGTAACTGGCCGCATCACAACAATAAACTAAAATTAAATCTCTAACATTTTTTATTGTCTTTATTTTTACTTTTACTCACCGGTATTTATTTATTGTGTTCTTTTATCGGCTATCGTGTTCCCTTGGGTTGATCTATTAATATATCTATTATATTTATATGGGTATTAACACATCAACACAACGGCAAAGAGTTTCGTTTTTTTTTTTTTTAAATTATGACCATTATTCAATATTAAAAGCTGGCGCACAGCCACCGCATTATTTAGTTTTTAAAAGCTTGTGCACAGTCACTGTATTATTTAGTTTTTAAAAGCTTGTGCACAGTCACTGTATTATTTAGTTTTTAAAAGCTTGTGCACAGTCACTGTATTATTTAGTTTTTAAAAACTGGTACACAGTCACTGTATTATTTAGTATTTAAAAACTGGTACACAGTCACTGTATTATTTAGTTTTTAAAAACTGGTACACAGTCACTGTATTATTTAGTTTTTAAAAGCTTGTGCACAGTCACTGTATTATTTAGTATTTAAAAACTGGTACACAGTCACTGTATTATTTAGTATTTAAAAACTGGTACACAGTCACTGTATTATTTAGTATTTAAAAACTGGTACACAGTCACTGTATTATTTAGTATTTAAAAACTGGTGCACAGTCACTGTATTATTTAGTATTTAAAAACTGGTACACAGTCACTGTATTATTTAGTATTTAAAAACTGGTGCACAGTCACTGTATTATTTAGTATTTAAAAACTGGTGCACAGTCACTGTATTATTTAGTATTTAAAAACTGGTGCACAGTCACTGTATTATTAAGTATTTAAAAACTGATGCACAGTCCCTGTATTATTTAGTATTTAAAAACTGTTGCACAGTCACTGTATTATTAAGTATTTAAAACTGGTGCACTGTCACTGTATTATTTAGTAATTTAAAAGCTGGTGCACATTCACTATTATTTCGTATTTAAAACTGATGCACAGCCACCGTATTATTTAGTATTTAAAAGTTGATGCAGTCACCCCCATTTCACGGCCTTGCAACTGAAAAGTATTCGTCTAAGAGACATAATAAGATTAAATATTTTCTAATTTACTCCTTTCTATGATATTATGGATTAAGGCCTATAAGCACGGGCAAAATATTGACATATATATATATATATATATATATATATATATATATATATATATATATATATATATATATATATATATAATATATATATATATATATATATATATATATATATATATATATATATATATATATATATTAGGTTGTCTATATTATGGTTCAAAATACTCACCTTTAGGCCACCACCCCCTTTTCTGTGTGTGTGTGGGGGGGGGTGGCTTTGGGACATTAGCACATCCCCAACCAATCTTTGGCCTGGACCGGGGAGACGAGTGAGCCTTGGGCAAAATGATGTAACATTTTAAAACGATGACGACTATTATTATAAACAAAAGAGGCATGTTTGCAGTTAATTTAACACAACAATTTAAAGACACTTGACATAGGAGCTCGTTATTCTCTTTTTTTTTTTTTTTTTTTTTCTCTTCTGAAGTGAACGCTAAATCCTAACCCGCTTAAACTTAAAGTAAGCAGGGGTCACCAAACTACGGCAAGCGGGCCGGATCCGGCCCACTGACAGTACATCAACTTGCTTGATAAAAAGTATGTACCACGAGACGTTGTGATATAATTTAAATTTCAATATTATGTTTAGAATACTCGTAGATAATCACGCATGTGGAGACCTCCTGGCTGCTATGCGCCTTAATTTACCGTTTTCAATTTTAAATTATTGTAACATCTAGATTTTCTTATTTATTTCAGACCTGTTTGCCCTCGAGCTTCTAAAATTGTACATTATCGTCTCAGAATCGTACAATATGGTATCTTAATATTAAATAAATAAACATACAGTATGTAAAACTGAATACAATAACTACTCGCATCACAGTGCCTAGTGGGATCGAGTTAAGCTGGCGTCAGAAAAGTTATCTACTAAAAGTAAATGACCGATAATACAGTCTAAGGCATGGTGACTAAACATCCCGTAAAAACGGGATTGTCTCTCGGGACGCCTAAATGTCCCGTTTTTTAAACCAAACACACTTTCAAATCACTAAAACTTCCTAATTTATAATATAACGTCAAGTAATATTTTGGCTAGCTGTGTAGCCAGTGCCAGTGGTGATGTGGGTTCGCGTGATGGCTGCACTATCCCCCCCCCCTCCACCATGGTCGCTGACATAGATCTTATATTGAAATGTATAGCGAAAGACACGAGACTTGAAGCAAAGAAGGGGGGGGGGGGGAATGTAACGGGGGGTAGAAAAAAATTTTATCCACCATGGTCGCTGACATAGATCTTATATTGAAATGTATAGCGAAAGACACGAGACTTGAAGCAAAGAAGGGGGGGGGGGGAATGTAACTGCGCGTAGAAAACAATTTTGATTCCACTACCGCTACGCGTAATGTGTTAGTCTTATGTACTGTGTGATCCCTGCCGGGCTGTTCGTGTCAGAGTGACAGTCTTATGTGTGATCCCTGCCGGGCTGTTCGTGTCAGAGTGACAGTCTTATGTGTGATCCCTGCCGGGCTGTTCGTGTCAGAGCGACAGTCTTATGTGTGATCCCTGCCGGGCTGTTCGTGTCAGAGTGACAGTCTTATGTATGATCCCTGCCGGGCCGTTCGTGTCAGAGTGACATGTGTTTGTTTTGGGTGTTGAACTTTATTCTTTAATTTTATATTATCTTCTCATGTAGACGATAATGATGCCCAAGCGTCAATGCAAGTTTATGTAGGAGTAAACCAAAAAGTGCAACTATATTAAAAGGGCAGGCTATGATAGTGAAGCCGAGTGCACAGTTTGCAATGTTTTTAGTATCGGTATTCCCCACCCCCAAGGCCGTCCTTGAAAGTGTCCCGTTTTTTCAAGTTCATGATTTGGTCACCCGAGTCTAAGGTCACTTTGTTTTGCAGACATGTATTAGCTATTGATAATAATTTATATTGAGTGGACATACAGATTACATGATCACATTCTATCACTGTTTAAAATAATAAGTCACTGGTGACATTTAATGTGGCGCAAACTCGAAGTCAGATCAGCATAAAACAAGATGTATTTAAATAGAAATTAATCAACAAATGATGACATTATTTTTAGAAACCTACCAAGGAACTTGAGGTTGTTGCTTTTAGGAAAAGCTGGTTTTAAACAATTATAAAATAAGAATCGATTTTAGTTAAGCCTATTCCCGGACTATATGTTTTTAAACTTACTTCTTCAGTTGAACTAAAATAAACTACCACAAATGACATCCGAATAGCATTTAGTCTAATGGGATCCAGGCGCGAATGGCCGCGCTGGGTGTTCGGGGCCATTCTTTGAGCAAAAAGTAGCCTACTTTATGTCCAAAAAAAAAAAGGGGGGGGTATAAAAATAAACCTGATTTTATGGGTTAAATCAAATTGTATGGGTCTTCCAGGAATGTGGATTCCTCATGCGCATACTGACACATACGGAATTATTTACATAAATAGATTGAACCAGGAGCCATGGACCACAGTTAACTCTAGTTTATGCCACCAGTCAAATCATGTCCATCCTTCAAACCCCGTGGCGCTACAGCGATTCACAGCGCGTTGCTGTCTCCGCCTTTCTGCCCGTTGACCAACTGGTGCTTCCTCCGTGCAGTCCTCCGGACATAGTCTTCACTTGCTGAGGGGGACAGGCCCTTTTTACGGAATACTTGAAATCGTTCTGCTATCGACCTGGTTGTGCCTGCTAGTCGAAGTCGTTCTTACTGGTGTTGTCACTGTGCATGCTATAGCTTCTTGAAGCCACGGGTGAGAGCTGTGCATGATACAGCTTCTTGGATCCACGGGAGAGAGCTGTGCATGCTAAAACTTCTTGGAGCCACGGGAGAGAGCTGTGCATGCTAAAACTTCTTGGATCCACGGGAGAGAGCTGTGCATGCTACAGCTTCTTGGATCCACGGGAGAGAGCTGTGCATGCTACAGCTTCTTGAAGCCACGGGTGAGAGCTGTGCATGCTACAGCTTCTTGGAGCCACGGGAGAGAGCTGCGCATCATGTGGGAACCAACGGAATCCAAATGCTGCACATTCAGAGGTACTACTCCTCCGTTAAGTACCCCCCAACGGCACCGTTTGGCCTGCCTCACCACTTTCTTCCACTCAGACCTAGCTGATGCTTTTCTTTTCCATGCTTGGATTCCCCAGCTGTTGGGGTTTTGGCGGTGTACCTTCCTTACTCATTTGTCATTTCAATTCTTTTTAAGTATCATGTCCAGCGCAGTCTGTCCTTTTTTTGATTTTATAATTCTGCTACAATCGTTGGATCCCGATCATAGTTCATACAATTCCCGGTTGGTTCACATTCACTATACATATAAGCCATATCAATCCTTTGTTGTTCTGTATATTTCCCGAAGAACTTTTATCTATCATGTATTTAATATTTTTATTTTAGGTTTTCTGCTGTTTTTTTTTAGGGTCCAAGTTTTACCAACGTGTGCTACAACTTAGATGAAATGTTTATTCGAGAGGGCAGCAGGAGAATTCGGCTAAGTGCTTATTTTTAATTTGTGTATTTGTGTTACTCTTTGATTGTTTGTACTGCTCGCCGATGAAGGCATCTGATCTTGCCTATAAATTCGTTTTTTAAATGGAGGCTTTTTTCATGTTTTCCGATACCTTGTTTCAAATATTTCCTTATGCATAATATATGTTCGCATAGGGTATGATAAGGGAAGGGGAAATTAATATTACTTTGCCTTTGCATGTCACATCATTTATAGATGCTTTCTGCCGAAAAAAGCCTGATAAAGTGTCGAATAAGTCTTTTCTATATAAGTTATAAAAACCCAAACAAAAGTTAAATTTTTAGTTTATTCTTCAAAGGTTTTTGCAAAAAACTGTAGTTTACATCCACATTCAATTGTAAATGAAAAACAACTATAATAAAAAAGGCTATCAAAAATATGAAATGCATAAATGACATTTATATTTTTTCATAATTTTAAAAATAATATTTCTTTCACTTTAATTAATGGGTCACATATTAAATTGAAATTAATGTGTTGGTTAATGATCTGCACACGAATGTATCTGTGAATAAGTAGGCCTAAATAACATTACAATGTTAGTAGAGATAGTGCAAACGCTCTCCTCGTCGTCCATTAACTTAAAGAATTCACGTCGTTCCAGAATGAGTTTCAAGGAATGTGAGGTAAATATTTTTCGGAAAGTTTATGATTTTATTGTGCATTTTGGGAAATAAGCTCAACCCGAGGTAAGAGGTTAGAAAACGTTCTAATTTTGTAGCTTGAACTAGTGACGAAAAATCACCCCACGCGAAGGAGGCTTCTGATTGGTTGAAAGCAATGGTGTTATTAGTCTAGTTTAAGCCAAAACATGGCTGACCAACTGAGATGGTCGGTTGGAAATGATAATTTCTCAACATTGGATAATGATTTTCTGTCATCAAATAATTATGAAAATCTTACATTCGACGGTAATGTATTATTTTTAAATAGGGGTTTAAATAGCTGTGTTCCAGCTGTTTGAATTATGTGACTACTACAGCTGCACAGATTATTCTTAAGTTAGGAGTGGGCGACTTAGGCTTAGCTGAATAACTGAATAGATAGTGAAATTGAAATACTGAGTGAATAGCATAGATGACTGATAAGAATCTAAATTAGGCTTTTTTTTTCCTTTTTAAATACTACCCTAATTTTTATAGTACAGTTAATAATAGTAAGAACTTTAGGCCTAAAGTAAAATCATGAAGATTGGTTGTACAAGACTGGGGTTACGAAACTTCCCACAGTCCTACAGAAACTCTCAAACTGACTGAGACTGAGTTGACTGTAGACTTGTAACTGAAAACTGTAGACTAGACTAAAACAGTAAACTGTTACTACTACTACTCCTACTACTAACTATAAGTTAGGTATTATTTTGCCATTTTTTGATAATTAGGAGAGATAGCACCCTGATGTCATTGTTTGTAAAGTAAAGTAAATTCCATGTCTGGTCTGATTTATGTTTGCATAAAAGTAGGCATAAGCCCCCCATCCACTCAAAATAATATGTGAACCTGGTAGAATATATCTTTCTATCCACTCCTGTTAATTTATCATATCAGTGTGGCACCTCAACAGGAAAACACTCAGTAACACTGCACACCCTCTCTATTCAGTACCAGCGAAAAGCCATTTACCCTCTTCTTCTACTTCTTCTATATTTTGGGGGCCCATGATCAATGGATCTCTGATCTCTCCCCTGTCCATGGTGATATTTCCGGTAAAATAGCACTCGGACCCGAAAAACACTTTCTTAGGCGGCATAGCCATCGCTTAAGTTTAAGTGGTAGAATACAATAAATTCTATAAGGGTCCATTGATAAATGATAATATTAAATGATCGAGGGATGGTGTCAAATATTTCCAAAATATTGTGTCCCTAGGCTAATCTTGAAATTCAAGCAAAATTTTTACTAAGGCTAAGGCTACACTACATGACTATTTTAATGTACTAATTATAAAACAAGAGCCACTATAGTACCAGTAGGGAAAAAAAAATTAGACAGTTTATTTATGCCTAATTAGTTAGTTGACAGTATTTCTGTAAAAATTTGTAGACCAAATTATAATTATATTAATATTCTTCACTAATAATTTGACTTGTCAGAATGATTTTTGTTTTCAGATTTAGATATAATTCAGTACATTAATGGTGATATCCCAACTGATGGTGACATCTTTAATAACCAAAACTATGACATTGGCATAGAGCAATCACTGGGTTTGGAGACAGATCTGGGCTTGGATCAGCCACTTGGAAATGATCCCAACTTTGGTGATGCAGAATTTAAAGTGGATGAAGTTGGACTTCAACACCAGATATCCTTAGCTGATTCTAAGGTGGAAATTAAACAGGAGCCAAGTTCAATACCATGCCAGTTTGAGCTCCCAGTTACTGGCACTCAAAGTGAACTCACCAGTCTACTTAAACAGGATTTGAAACCCTCTGTACCTCAGGGGTCTAAATCAGTAACAACACATTTGAATATTTTGAATAGTGGACAGCTCTCTCAATCAGCTGCATTGAAAACACTTTTAGAACTACATGATGCTGCTCAAGCAAAACAGATGCAAGAGGTAACTGTAGTTGGCTCTTCCAAACTCTTAAAATTTAATTTCCACTAGGTCCTATTTTTAATAAAAACTATCGGTTTCATCATAAGTTCTCAAATGATCTTCCCGTAGCTGTTTACACATTCAAACTATTTATTTCCTAAATGATTTCACTGACATACAATTCATACTTAAATGTTTGTTGTAAGATTTTCTTCAAATTTTATACATCACACTGAGTAAGAGCAATTTTGTTCAGATGGTTAACCAAAATTTGCCATTTAAAAGCAGAGAATTTCAAATGATCCAATTAATAATGCAGGGCAAAGATATTTTGTCTGTTTATAATAGACTCTGACCTTTTCAATGATAATCCAATGAGATAATTCAAGTGTTTTTTAAACACTGGCAAAAGATGCCACAAATACTAGATTATCAAACTATTCATAACTCATTTAACATTAAAACATATATTTTAATTATAAATTAAAAGTTTACAAAATTCTTCTATTTCCAGTTTATTCAGTTATTCATTATTAGGACACAAGAAACGACACGGGCATTTATTTAGGCAGCTCTAACTTAACTTTTATTAATCCCTCAGAAAGTTAGCTCCAACTTTGGTGTTTTTTTTAACTCAAGGTTTAACTATTCACAAAGAATTTGGGTCTTTATTTTGCTGACAAATCCCTTTCACCTGGCTATATACCCATAACTGGGGGATATTAAAAAAAGTGTTAAAGAATGTTTTTAAAAAAAGCTACTTCTTTTGCCGTGTAACTTATCTCAGCAATCCAAAAACTCTACACACATAGACTAGACTTAATATTGCCCATTGGCATTATTTGAAAAATTCAGGGATACAACAAGTGAAGCCTTTCTTACAAATTGTAGAATATGTATGTAGAAATGATTTCTTCATGATTTGTGTTATCTAAAACTGATTTAATTTGTCTGGATTTAAATTTGATATTAGTTGGACTATAGAAGACTAAAAGAATTCATTATCAGGAATGACTAACTAATAATGCATCAAGCAAAAAATTATAACAATTTCCGAAATTAATTAGTTAATTTTTCTTTTGTTTTAGGCTCAAAAACAACAACAGATCAAACAGCACTTGTCCCAGCAGGCTTCAGCCCAGGTAAGTGTTTTGAATATTTTATATACAATTTCTAATTTATCACTAAGTTAGGTGGAAGGAATCCATTATTTCATTTTTACTACAGGTGAATCTATCATTGGTGTTACCAACTGATGTTGTAACTGTCAAAGTTTAAATTAAATGTTTGAAACTAAATTGTTTTTTGCATTAAGCCATGAATGGGCTTAAGTCTAATGTTTCCCTGTGTCTTCTAGAGGCTCATCGGTGGATCCATTCAACCAAAGCAGACATCACAGCAACAGCTGAAACTAATTCTACAACAACCTCTCATCAATACCAATGCAAACAACACTAACATTCGTCAGCAGCCCAGCCAGATTCAGACTGTAGCTCCACAAGTCCAAGTCATTCAGCAGCATCCACAGATCAATATTCAGCAGCTTCAGCAGGTATCTCCCATTTTATAACTTTTTAAAAATTAATTATTGAATTATAATTGGAACATTTCATTCCTAATAATTTGCAGCAAATAAAAAAACACAAAAGACTTCATTTCAAGAAGTCAAATTGTTAAATGTCTCCCATTATTTTACTTTAAAAATGCATTTTCTTATTTCGCTTTAAAGCTGCTGCAGCATGTTGCCAAAGCAAATCAGCCGACTGAACAGCAAAGCAACAGCACCAATGTAATAACCTTGAGTTCAACACCCACATTAAGCACTGTCACCACATCACCATTCCAAACACTTGTTACAGATGGTGGCAATACTATTGTTACTACTAGTATTCCTGTTCAGGTAGTCAGATTTTGTTCTTTCTCTGTTTTTTGTTTTGTTTTATTTCGCAGGATTAGTCAGTTTTTGTTAACAAAGAATTCGCTGAAATGATAATTAGTTGGGCTCCACCAATCCAAATACCTGTGTCTTATCTAGATACCTTTTATTATTAAGAAATCGTTAAAGCCAGTTAATTAAATGCTTGAATGTTACTTTATGCCACACAATTTCAACACAAACATGTTTGGATGTTTACAACATACAACACAATTTCAACACAAACGGCATATAATAATTTTACTCTCATATGATGGCATTGTTCTCAAAGGCAAACAATTTTTCTTATACTTTCAGGTATTTGATGGAGATAAAATGCCAATAAATCGCTTAACAAGTGCACCAAAAATGAAATGTAAAGGAGAGAAGCGTACTGCCCATAATGCCATTGAAAAGCGTTACCGCCTTAGCATCAATGATAAGATTGTTGAGCTTAAAAATCTTGTTGCTGGAGTTGAAGCAAAGGTATAAAATAAAATTTGCTTGATAAAAATGTTAACAGATATAACCAATATTTATTTTTGTCTCAAGAAATTTACCCCTGTTAAAATTTCTTGCAGTTGAACAAATCTGCTATTCTGCGTAAAGCCATAGACATGATCAGACATCTGCAGAGAGATAATAAGAGATTGAAACAGGAGAATCTCAGTCTTAAAATGATTATCAACAAAACAAGTAAGATTTTTATTTTTTAATTGATAGCAAAGTATCTTTTTTTTAAAAATGTGTTAAATCACTAAATTTGCATGACAAATTAAATAAATGGATAATCATGTGAAGCATTAAGCATTTTATTACATGTTTTCAGATCCACAAGAGCTACTTTTACTAAATGAAAGTGCATCACTTGATGCAGACACCTCAGCCATGACACCACCTTATTCTGACAACTCATCTGGAGCAAACAGCCCCAGTCCTTCTGAAAATGACTGCTCTAATCCCAACAGCCCTGGCAGTGACGACATGATCAGTGAGTATAAAGCTAGTGGTGGAAAGAAGTAAATCATCTAATGAACTAGCCAAGACATTTACAGATGGGTTTTTTTTTTAAAATTTAAACTATTTTTTTTCTTTTAGTTTAAGTTTTTTTTATATAATGAGAAGTGGGGTATTAAAAAGAAAAAGCAGATGTCTTTTTTACAATTTCTAATATGGGGTCAACATAGATAATTCAATAAAGAAAATACAAAACTAACTGGAATGAACACTAAATGGTGCAGTGTAAAGCAGTATGGGTAGGCATTTTATACATGTATTACATACAGGTAATAATTATGATTTACTTATTATAAAATTAATATTTCAGCTGATGACATTATATATTCTGGGCAATCTGGTATGCTGGATAGATCACGGATCTTTCTGTGCATGTTTATGTTTGGCGTTCTCATTTTCAATCCCTTCAACTATTTCTTCAACTCTAATGCACCATTGGGTGCAGACTCTGGATCTCATCATTCTAGAACTCTCCTTGCAGCTGGTAAGACTCATTGTGTGATGTTATTAGTGTGCAAGGCTTACAGCCTGCCAGAATTAGTAATGTTATTAACATAACCAACATGCATTCCTATAGTTGATTTTAAAAAATTATTTTTCAGAATCTGTTTCAAACTGGTATGATAGAATATATCCATCTCTCATACTATGGCTTCTTAATGGCATTTTGGTGAGCTTTGTCCTTGCGAAAGTTCTAATATTTGGAGAACCAGTTACCAAAAAAAATAGTGATGCTTCTGTGGCATTCTGGAGGCACAAAAGGCAAGCAGACCTGGATATGTCAAGAGTAAGTTTTTTCCCCTCACAAATCCTGATATTAATATTGATTTAAACTTAAATAATAATATTTCACCCACTTGCACTATCTATTATCCTAATCAAATGAGATGTTTTTAATTTTTCTATTATTACTAGGCAGACTACACATCTGCAAGCAACCAGTTGCGTCAGTGCCTCTTAGCTCTTGGTCGACCATTGCCAACCTCAAAAGTGGATCTACTCTCTGGTGTTGGATGGCAAATCTTTAGGCAGTGCCTTAATCGTCTTTATCTTGGTAGATGGCTGACAAGTCGGGCTGGAAGCCTAACAGGAAATAACAGTGTTGATGTCAAAGAATCTGCAAGAGATGCTGCAAATGTCTTTCATATTTTAAATCAACTACACTTGAGTGGTATGATTGATTATCATGTTAAACTTAATCCTAGACAAATTATCTCAGATGTTTTCTAATTTAGTATTTCAATTCAATTTGCAATTAAAGCCTTTATTAGGCCCAAATACCTAAAACCCTTGTTTGCATAATATATTTTTAGGTCACGTGAAAGGCAATCGTCTATGGGGGTTAAACTTAGCTTTGAGTGCTGTTAACATTGGAGAAGCCGCAAAAGATTCTTTGTTGAGATTTGAACTTGCAAGAATATATGCCACTGCTGCGTTACAAATCAAAGCCTCGCTGCCTGAAGGTTTCCAATTTGTTGCCGTAAGTCTATTTTACTGCTTTTAAATTAAATTCATTATATCTGTAACATACATAAGACTTTCCTTGACAAGTGTTCTAGATTCCATGATATTTACTTTTTGAAAGTGGGTTTCTCAACAGAGTTAATGGAAATTCTACTGAGATTAACTATTAAAATGATTTACCTTCATCAAAAATTAATGCCACTGCATCAGCTTTTTAGTATACAATCTCTAATAAACTACCCTATAAGTGTCTCAGCTATTTCTAAGATCTCACTACTATAGTAAAATGGATTGTATTTCATTGTAGATTTTGAATCAACTTTGATTTTATAAATGTTCAAAGTTTGTCTATTAATATCTAAACATTCATTCTAAACTTATACTGATCCATTTTATTGTTATTATTGACAGAGATATTTCCTTAGCCGAGCGCGTCACATTTGTAAAAAGAGTGGAGACCAGGTCCCTGCAAATATCCAGTGGCTGTGCCATCCTGAAGGACATCGATTTTTTGTTGACAGTGTTAAGTTTGAGGGTACTGAAGACTCAATTTTTTCATCAAGGGGAACTGAAGGTACAAATGTTATTGAAATATCAGCTGATTGCGTGCTCTACTTAAGAAGTTATTTGATAAAACATGCATTCAAGTAATACACTTTATAAAACGCACCAATAATGGTTAACTTCTGAGAATTTTATTTTGTGTATTAAACACATCTTTGCAGCCTTACATACATACAAAGAGAAATATTATATGTGATAACTAGCACTGTTTTATTTCTAGGTACATGTTTATACAGAAACATTGATTCTTTACTTTTACAGTTGATCCTTTGGCTAGAGTGACACAAGCTTTTCGTGAACATTTGCTGGAACAAGCTCTATTTACTCTGGTCTCTCCCAAAGATCCATCTAAAAAAGGAAAACTGGGCGAACCACTTTTATATGCACAACTTCTGTCAGAATGTTCCTGTTTAAGTTCTGGTACTCAAAGCACACATCCAGAAATGGCAGGAATAGCAAAAGTTGGAGGTATTTTTTGTCATTGGTATTTCACTTGGTTGATTCTTTGTGTAGGTGAAGCATAGTTCTTTGTCTTAGTTTTATTTGCATTCAGATTTCATTCCAATAATTTATTTACATAAATTTTTTTTTACTGTTAAGAATTAGATGAAGTTGCATTGTGGTGGTCTAACATTGTGTCTGTGGCACATCACTGGCTAACTGGGGATGATGAAAATGCTTCAAGAAACTATTCAGTCTTGGATGTTTTCCCTAAAAAGTTGCATGGAGTTGAGTAAGTTTGCTGCATTAAGAGTAATTCATGTTACCACCTTAACATCCAAAGAAAGAGATGAACTTACTAGCATAATATTTTAAATATTATTTTCTTAAAAATGAGAATTTGTGATAATTTATACAATTTATTCTTAGTGACCCACTTCCAAGAGCAGTGTACTTAGCATACAAAGCCAGGAAAAATGTTTTTGTACAGCCTGATGCAAAGAACTTAAGGGCCTCTATCAGACAGTGTGACAGAGCAGGAAGGCTCTTGAGAGAAAGTCTTAAACTTGCCTACACAGCAGAAAATATCACCATTGTCAAAGTAAGAAGGAAATTTGTACTAATTTAAAAAAAGAATAATTCTTCACTCACCCCTTTATTTGTAGTCCTATCAACACATTCCTTTTCAGATGATGTAGATATAGACAGGGTGTTGTCATTGGTGCATTGTAGTTGCATTGCGTTAATTTATGATGTGCAATGCTTCTGCAGTGCAACCATTGATGCAGCCAATTTCAACAAATCATCTTGAGGATTTTCCAGAAAAGTCTCTTCTCATATTTTTTAAATTAAATTTACATATCAAAAATTCTTTTTTCCATACTTTGATGTTGGTTTAAATGTAACCACCAATCTTACAAAATTTCCATTCTCTTTTCTTAAAATGTCAACAATTTTTTTATAGAGCAGATCAAATGACAGCTTTGACCTAAACCTTTAGACTTAAGGGGGAAAAAATGCTTTTTTTAATACTGCACACATTTTTGGTTACTGTATGTATGAAGCCAGTAGGAATGAAGGAATGTTGTTTGAGTGGCAATGTTGTAATGGAAGTATGTTCAAAATGAAATTTTTTCTGCTAAAAAATTTTTTTAAAAACTTTTTTTTAAAATTTATTTTTTTGATAAATCTTTTTAAGGAAAGATTCATTGGGATAATGAAATTTTAGTAATCCTGTATGAATATTCCATCATTCAAATTGGGTTTGTACAAATTTCTGGATTAGCAAATTATCAGTGTAAACAAGTGGTAGTTTGTTAATCCAAAACAAAGAAAACCACATACAAGAATTTAAAATAAATTACTGGAAGCTGTGAAAAGTAGTAATTGTAATAAATATACAATGAAGTGAACATGAAAGAAAATATGGGCACAATACTCCAGCTCAGACTTACTGTTTTAGTTGTTAATTTAAAATAACTTTTGCTATCCAAGTTAAATAAATTTTTTCTCCAAGTGCATCATTAAGTTGATCAACGTCTTAAAATATAAATACTGATCAATTTAATTTGTCATATTTAGTTGCACATTTCTGTTGCTAATTTTATTCGAGAAATGAATTCCATTTGTGGCATATTTTTCTTTGGAAGGGTGAGGGGAGATTTGAAAAAGTAGAATTTTGAAATTTAATACTTGTCTTTTGTTTCCGTTAAAGCATACTTGGTTTGTTTTATTTTTTTACCTTTATATTCCAAACTTGCCATTTTTAAGAATGTTTAAAAATAAAAAAATCTTGCTAATCTTAAAAAACCTGCTTATTCATAGAATAACCAAGTCATGTGGTTTGATGGCCACTAAAAATCATGGCAAAAATACGCAGATACCTAAAATATACACAATTAAAAAAATGTAAGTTTAACTTTTTAATTTCTATTTCGTTTAAAAATAAAAATTTTCATGTAACTCATTTTAAAAATAACTTTCAATTGCAGAGTATTCAACTGCTCCTCTGTGACTGGCTTTTGACAACACGCACTGATATTTGGGAGATTGATAATGAGGAGTGTAATTCAAAATCAGCCTCTCAAACAGAACTTATTGCTTTTCAGCAAGATTTGGGAAGTTTAAGAAAATTATCTCACAGCATGAAAGCAGCATTGCCAAAAGTGAGTCAAGTTAATCTAAAAGATAAAGAATTTGCTAGATTTGTTTTAAACTTGCAATTTTTCATCTCCATGGCTTTTCAAATAACATGAGTGACTTCACCAAGGTTCATTACACCATTCATGTCTTCTTTAAGGTTTTTCTTCATGAGGCAACCTCAAGAATAATGGCAGGAGCCAGTCCTGGCCGCACACAACAGCTTTTAGATCGAAGTATAAGGCACAGAAATAAACTTTTACAGTCAGAAAAAGGTAACATTTTTTTTTTGTCTTAAACTATGTTAGCACCCATTTAACTGGAAAATAATCAGTAATCAGCAATTCTGTTATAAATTGGTCTTTACCTTAGTTCACCAGTTATTTTTATTTATTTCTATTTCCATCAAAATTTTACCCAAATGTCGAAGCTACTATGCATTCTATTTGTTTAGTTTTTAGTTGATGCTAGCTCTGGTCTGGTTGACATCACAGTTTTTACACATTTGAAATCGGTTATATTAACTTTTCTTTTACTCCCTGATGATAAAATTTTAGCTCTATTATTGTGATAGTGTGATCAGTTATGACATATTGCAATAAATTTCCTACAATTAATTATAAAACACATTTTCAAAGCACCTCAATTTAATTTCACATAAGGTAATCTTCTGCCTATTAATAATTAATCGTCATTGGCAAAGTGGTTTGGTTGAGCTTTCAGTTATCCACTCATTTTCTTTTTGATGGACAGTAATTTAAACAACCCCACTGAAAGATTTAATCTTTTTTGCTACAAAAATGTTAGGTGGCAAAATTGTTTTAAGAAAAGCATTCTATTCTATTAAGTTTGGGGTTGACTTGTTTGTACTTGGACACGTGACATATTCGAAATATAATAAAAGCTTGAAGATTATAAAACTATTTCCATATTTTTCCCCTTGCTATCAACAGATGATTTTGATGTTTTGCTGGATAATGATTCCCAAGAGAGGGAAAGAGCAACAGCTCTGCTTATGGCAGGTCGCCACTTGCCCACCAATATGACAGGGGGTTCCAGTGAAAGAATAAATCTTATTAAAGAAGCTGGTCGCTTGTATGAGGTCCTGGGAGACAAGAAATCTGTTCAGTTGTGTAGGAAAGTCCTCTTGGAAATTGATGAATCAAAGCAAAGCACTGAGGTTCCAGTGGCCGGATGTTAAGTTTCAAAAGGCACAAATCTTTGGCTGTAAAAAAAATTTTAAATGTGAAAAAGTGTGATTGATTGATACGGTGTTATCATCGCTTTTATACAAATGTTGAGTTTTTATTTTAAATTATTAAAATGTATGCACTATAAATTTGGTGAAAAATATTATCTATGTTATAGTTAATGGTAACTATAATTTTATTGTTTAATGAAACTAAATATATTTTGAAACCACACAAAAAATTTTTTAACAGAAAAATTCCATTTTTTTTTTTTTAAATTACTTTTTCATTGGTATAAATTATAACTATAAATTATTTTAGTAAACTTAAAAAATAATAGGGGAGTGATTTTGATGATCACAAAATATATATTTAAAATATATAGTTGACATAATTTTACATTTAATGAATTTATTGAGTACGGAGGACAGGAAAATTGATATTTGTGTGATTGGATATGTACCAGTACAAGAAAAGTCTGTTATGATTTATATTTTATATCCGTCATTTCCCCCTAATTTAATGAATGTAATAAAACTGCTTTTCAAATAGATGATGTGTATTCATAGTTTTTATGAGCATAGATTTTTGTATTAAAAATAGTTGTATGTTTCTGCTGTCATTAGACATAGTGTTTAGACTTAATTGCCTCAGGCCTTTAAACCCCCCAGTTTCTGAGACACTCGCTGTGTAGCCCTTGCAACCAGTGAAATATCCTTTTCAATACCAGGCACAGAAACATTGTGAATCTCCTCTACATCCATTGGGGCTAGAACGATCAATACATTGATTGTGGGCCCTTAATCTTTATAGAAGAAGAAGCATCTTAGAAAAGAGATAATTCAGTTTTCTGCCCATTTCTAAATTTAAATGCAGAAAGCAAGTAAAGAATGATTGTGACATCAAGTCTTATTAGGCAGATCTAGAAGTTAATTATTCATGGTAAATATTTGTAGTGAACTACATACTTTGACACAAGATGATAATATATATACATAAAAGAACTGCATTTTAAGACTGGCAAGACCTTAGTTCCTTCCTATTATCAGTAGAGGAACATAAATTGCCTGAGACAAGTTTTCAGACTCAACGTTTTCTTGTAAGTTAATGAATTTTGACATCACAGAAAATCAGTCATCCCCTCAAGTAGGGTTACATGCATTTGTTGGGGGGGGGGGGGGGGAAAAACTCTGGTGCTGGGGTGGGGGGGGGGGGTATAACTCTGGTGCTAGGGTAGGACACACATGGTTTGAAATTGATGAAAAGATAACTGGTTACCTGGAAAATTGCAATGTTGTATGATGCATCTCTTCACAAATTATATTTTTGTACACTTGAGATAAATAAGACGCAATGATGGTTTGAAAGAGGATACCTTAAATGAATTTAGTCAGGATTTAAATTGACTTAGTTCATTGTAATCCATGCGAGAAAGCCTCAAGTCCTAACAAACGGTTCAGTGGGGTCCCCGCTGATCCATTAAGTATCATGGATGATTTAACAATAATATATAGAAACTTTCAGGGTAGTTCTTTTATGATTAAACCTATCTCTGATTAAATTATTCACTTTCTTAACATTAAAGGGGAGGGGGGGATCTTTATACTTAGTCAAGATAATTTGTGAAGAAAAAAAATCCCTCATTTTTGTGTTGACTTGAAAATCTAAGACTTTGATGAAAAGTTTTAGTTGAGCATGTGTACGATGATAACTACAAATACCTGTACCATAAATACTACAAGGTCATCAGCGTGTTCGTTGATAGCTATAAAAATTACAAAATTATCGATGTGTACGTTGATAACTAAAATTACTATAATCGCATTGTCATGTCAAGAGTTATCACGTACCTACTATTTATTGTTATTTATTATTGTTTGTTACGAAAGGGTGGGGTACGGGGGCGAGAGGAAGTTGCATTATGGTTAGGCCTACTTTAAGTTTTTGGCTTATTGGAAGAGATGGGGCATGATGGGCACACACTTACAAAAACAACAAACAATCTTTTATCGTAGTAGAATCAGTTCTAAGTAATGATTAATTCCAAGTGTTAATAAATTCTAAGAAATAATAAAATGTAATTAATGATAATTGCGTTAATTTAATTATAAGATGGCATAGTATTACAATCAAATTCAGAGACTCCAGAACGTACATGTTCTGCAGCACGCATTGTATCGCGTAAAACAGCCACATCAATCCAGTTCTTTAAGATCACCACTGGCTGGCTTTCTGTGAGTGAGCCAGCTGACCACAAAATTTTGTCCCTGGCGTAAAGCTCGGCACCTTAATGTTTTCAAAAACTTTTGTCTTTTTACAGAATCTACGTTGTTCAACACACTCCTTACTGAGAGTTCCCAGTGTGGATGGACACAAAGTAATAATACAGAGTAGGCCTACGCTCTTTTGAAGTTATTGCGCATAATAAAATTATGGAACAGTTTTACCTCAATCTTTGTGGGAAATTGAAAATGATAAGTCATTTAAGAAACTTTTAGAGACTTTACTTTTTAAATATAGGGACAGCAGAGCGCTGTGAGCATACTAAAAGCATGGACAAGAGCGCCATGAATCAGCAGAGCGCTGTGAGCATACTAAAAGCATGGACAAGAGCGCCATGAATCAGCAGAGCGCTGTGAGCATACTAAAAGCATGGACAAGAGCGCCATGAATCAGCAGAGCGCTGTGAGCATACTAAAAGCATGGACAAGAGCGCCATGAATCATGAAAGTATTCAATCAATCAATCAAAAACATGTACAGTGAACCCATTGTCGACAGTTACTTCCCTTTGAAAATGAAAAATCGTTTAAATTAAAATCCAATCAATAAAGTTTCCCATATATGAACACAAATAAAGTATGCAGTAATGGCGCTCAATAATACGGGCAAAATAAAATTCCCGCAAAACTGCACTAAAAATGAGGTTATCAAAAATACAGCAATCGCGTTTTTTAAAAATTAAAAATAATTTGTTTAAAAAAGCCTTTTATTAGAATTCTTTATTACAATTCAAGAAATATTATTTGTAGACCATAGAGGATTCTCTGACCTGATATCATCAAAGTACACATTTTTTTCCTTCACTTTTAATGTTTATTATATATATCACTGGTCACTGGATCCTCAATAACAGCCAAGATTTGTTGGTAGTTAAGTAAATGACACGCAGAATAAGATTGCTACAATATGTTCTCTACTCTCATTTCCATGGCATGGTTTGGCATACTCCATAACATACACATCATCTAACCACCCGATGATAAGAACTGTTGCAAAGTAAGAAAATATCTGTATCTTAACTCGTTTTGAAATTCACACAGGACCAGGGGACACACACTTGGAGCTTTCATTGTTCGGGCTTTTCTGGGATTCTTTTCCCCCCACTGTACCAGTTTTCTTTTAGTTTCCACTTCAATTTTAAAATAATATTTATTTTTTTAGTAAAGATGTTGTTCCAGATTTGCGAGCTTGAGATTTATCCGTAAAAGCAGTGTAGGCCCTACCTGTTTGTTGAATGACGAGATAAATATCCTGAAATAAGGATTTTCAAAGTTTTCATTGACGTCATCGTTGGGGGGGGGGGGAACAACAACAGCAAACGTGTTTGGTGCGCATAATTTTCTTTTGTTTAATTGAAATCCTCTCAATCTTTATATAACTAATTATAAAAAGTGTTGGACTGCGATAAAGCTTTCAAATAGATTAATAAGACACGAACANATAAATATCCTGAAAAAAGTATTTTCAAAGTTTTCATTGACGTCATCGTTGGGGGGGGGGGGGAACAACAACAGCAAACGTGTTTGGTGCGCATAATTTTCTTTTGTTTAATTGAAATCCTCTCAATCTTTATATAACTAATTATAAAAAGTGTTGGACTGCGATAAAGCTTTCAAATAGATTAATAAGACACGAACAAATTGTGTCAATATAACAATATAAGTTACGCTTTAATAATAATTATACAGTATACATCAATCTTTATATGATGTTATTAACCTTCGGTGTACAAAAGGGGGGGGGGACATTAAAATATTAATATAACTCGGGGGCATGCGAAGAGTGTGCGGTGGCGCACTTGGAAAAAAATAGGGAGTTGGGGCGGGGGGGAGGGGGTGGTGGCGTGTAGCACTAATTGGGATTCTTATGAAGTGTGTAACATCAGCGCATGCTTTTTCGAGTTATTTAAGTAGATGGGAAGTTCACGCATGGCCTCAGCCATTACTTGGCGGAATCTAGCTAGTTGTTTATAATTACAACCCCACGGGAGTAGCCTCATTTGAATGAGTCGTGTAATTTACCTTGATATACTTCCGTCTCTTCACCCCCTACCCCCAATTTATTACACAGTTTAAGAAGACAACTACTCGGGGCAAAAATCTGTAAGCAGACATTTAATACACAAGTTATATCTTAAATGTTGAATAAGACAAAATATCACAGGATCCTGGCTAAATATGCCGATCGTCAATATAATGGAAACAGAGTTGCCACCCTTTGGCAGACCGCCCCTTCTCCATTTCATATGCCACTGGTTCCATTACCCGCCCTTCTCTTCACTTCTCATGTATTGATGTCATCTTTAAAGTTTCCCAATAATCCAACCACAATCTCCCAGTCCCTACGTTATCTAGTTCAACCCAAGTAATACCACATTTTATCATGCCCTTCCCTCCCCCATCATAAGCCTCCCTATACTACCAGCCAAGGAATCCCAAATATCACACGCTCTTCAATCTTAGCAGCACTCCATTGTTTCCCACCTGATACATTCAGAGACTATTGTTCACCCACCTTCTTCTTAAACCCCACATTTTCAGCCCAAATTATGCAAACTATAATCACCATCTCATATCCTCCACACCTCGACCTTTGCCCTTTTCCAAAATGACCCCTTCAGATCCCCCCCTCCCCAAACTGTTTCTCTACTGCCTCCAAATTATTTTTCTCATATTCCCATACATTATGTAATGAAAGAGCAATTTACTTAATGTGCTACTAACTTCATGATCATTATTTCAGTTTAGTCAGCTTAGTGAAATTTCGGCACATACGGATAATAATTGTATGATAATACAAGAAAAGAAAGAGCAAAATAATAATAGTTAATAATAGTAATAGTCATAATCATAATATTAAAAATGAAATAAAATAAGCTTCCAAATTCATCAGTAACAAACAAAAACTTTTTCTTTGCATCTCCACCGATTAAAAAGCCTAATTACACAATCATAATCAACAAACAAATTATTGTTAGCTTATTAATATAGCTTAAAAAGCTTTAGGTCTCCTGTACTAACTTCTCCGACTTTAAATTAATAAAATTTCGAAAACCGCCGTGGATCTATAGAACTTCACTAAGGTAAAGACCCTGGCTGCGCCCCTCGAACGGGAGCCAATCAGGAATTGTGGGTATGTTGGCAAGGAAAATATTATGGCGGATTGTTTACAGCAGAAACCGGTGTTCAATTTTTTTCCCCGTTGCGACATGTGCAGTCAAAATACACACCGAGCTTGGTAAGAAACATATAGAAAAACCAATTAAAAAAATGTTATGTAACTATGCTTCAAATAGCCGACCGTCTACTTTTCCTTTAGCTTTATTCTATCGTGCTACAACAATTCCTTACAATTCTACTTACTACTACTACTACTTCATAATTAATACTTGAACTTGGTTCTATACATTTCATTTAATTCATGTCAACAACATTCACTACTAATTAATAGTCTTTAAACTTTTAGTTATTGTCATTTTGTACACTATTTTCTAATTATAAAAAGTGAAAAAATGTCACTGACAGCTGTCAGTGTTTGGCATAATTTAAAAAAAGAAAGTTTTTTTACAATCCTCTTAGTAAACTCTTACGACTTATTACTTATTTAACTTATGATGAGGCCTTTGGAAGTTATGATATAATATGATATAGGCATAGGTCTACAGTTTACTGACTGCTGAGGCAGACAATAGTATTATTAATAGGCATAGGGGCCCAATGAATTGAATTATAATTATTGAATAGGCATAGGGACCTCAGTGCCACCTAAGTGACCTAAGGCCTAACCCTAAGGCTAAGGGTAAACCTAATATTACTATTATTATATAATATTATTATAAATTATAACATTTCATTAATAATAATAATCATTATATTTTATTGTTAGTGAATACAGACCTACTTTATTAATTAAATTAATAATTCATGATTATTAATAAATTGATGATGTTGTAAATAACACTAACACTGCTGCTGTAAAGATGAAAGTTTTATTTTGCAAATATTAAAATGATATGGATGAGAATGACTCAATGAACTCAATGAGTTGATTAACCTTTAAATTTAAATTAGTGATAATATTTTATTTGAATATTAATATATGTTAAAATTTATAATTTATAATCTATGAAGAACCCATAGGTAGTGTAAATACACCATTAATAAACATGAACATGTCTTTATAACACACCAAAAAGAAATCCTAATAACCTATGTAGTGATATAAGTTTAAAGAGTAATTTTTTCTTTAAAATTTAAACAATTTTACATGAAGTAGGCCCTAATTAAAATTATTTGTTAGTTTTGAAATAAAAATTACGTTTTTATCCTCTGTGTGAAAATACTATAGTAAAATGAATTATGGTTAATATAGTGTAAAAAAAAAAAGTTACTTTAAAATCTTTAAACATTTGGTGTGTACTTTTTATTATTTTATTATATTTCTTCAGGTTGCATTTCAAGATACCTGTTACTGGACTGGATCTATTTTTTTAAAACAAGAAAAACTGTGTACTGATTATGGTATCTAGTACAACTGTGACTTCTATTTAAACAATACAGTGTGTTTGAGAAGAATCCTAGTTAAGTTCTGGGCTGTAAGAATTGTGATCAAATTCAAGGATATGTTATGCACATTCCAGTCCAGGAGAGCTATAAGTTATACGTCTTTTAGCAGAAGTTGTTGGTGTTGTCATTCTGGGCGGACATGAAACTAGACAATGTGATGAACAAGTACGAGGTCATTGATATTGTAGGTGAAGGTGAGTATGTCATAGATAGTTGGTAATATTAGAAATAATTACTTTCTATTTATGTGCAATTGTCACGGTCAGATCACATGATGTCGTTCTGTGTCTAGTTTTAATGTTGTATGAGTAAGCTATAGTGTTTTTTCCTTTAGTTACTTACCCTTATATCTCACCAATTTTACTCAACCAAAAATGACATATAATCTATGATGTATGACCGTGGCTGTGTTTTGAAAAAAACCAGGCAGGGAAAAGTGGTGTGTAATTATTGTAGTGAGCAACAAGAAGCCATTTTTTTTAATGAGTCAGTTATTATTTTGTTAAGTTGAGTACATCTTTGTATTGTGGATAGACGTTTCCTTTCTTCTACTGTGAATGCCAATTATTACCGGTTTGTCATTATTGTAGACTGTATTTAGCACAGTATATCAATAATTAAAGAACACTGATTATGCAAACCGTATCATTATTTTTTTGAATTGATACTGGTTTACTACACATGAGCTTAAAGTTAAGGTTGCACAAATTATAGCATTGTGAATATGGCTCCGAACTGAAGATTGTATTTTCTTGAGAAATAGAAAGAAAAACAAACAAATCCAGAGATGAACTCAAAGCCAAACATCTCTTCCCATTACTTAGGATGTTTTCTCTCTACCAGTCTCTGATATCCATAACAGTCCATGGTTTTGGTAGAATATTTTCTCTGTCATAAGTCCCATTTAGTTCTGACTGTAATAGTTGTCTGAGCTTTCCTTCTCTTACCTGAAGCCACTGAAGCAAAGAGAACAATATTTTCTTATCATGTGTTCCACTAAAGACTTGGGGCTTCATGGATATAACATATTTTGGGAGTATTTTGAATTTGGATTTTAAAAAATAATCTTGTCTCTACAATAAGCTCAACAAAAATTATTAATAAAATGCTCCTGCAGCTGAGGCCAGTATGAATGTCACATTTGCTGGTGCAGCTGAGGCCAGTATAAATGTCACATTTGTTTTCTCCTCACTTTGTGTCAAAACTAAATAAACAAAAGTTGCATTTTTGAAACCTCTTATTATTTTATAAAAAAACTTTAAGCTCATGAGAACATCATAGCAGTGAACTCTTTTAGCACATTATAGCAGTGCACAAATCATGCACATCATAGCAGTGCACTCTTTGAGCACATCATATCAGTGCACTATTCAAGCGCATTATAGCAGTGCATTTTTATTCTAGCACATCATAGCAGTGCACTCTTTGAGCACATTATAGCAGTGCACTCTTTTAGCACATCATAGCAGTGCACTATTCAAGCACATAATAGCAGTACTCTCTTATTTAAGAACATCTTATCAGTGCACTCTTTGAGCACATCATAGCAGTGCACTCTTTGAGCACATCTAAGCAGTGCACTCTTATTCAAGCACATCATAGCAGTGCACTCTTTGAGCACATCAAAGCAGTGAACTCTTTGAGCACATCATAGCAGTGCACTCTTTAAGCACATCAGAGCAGTGCACTCTTTGAGTACATCATAGCAGTGCCCTATTCAAGCACATCTAAGCAGTGCACTCTTATTCAAGCACATCATAGCAGTGCACTCTTTGAGCACATCATAGCAGTGCACTCTTTTAGCACATCATAGCAGTGCACTATTCAAGCACATCATAGCAGTGCTCTCTTATTTAAGAACATCTTATCAGTGCACTCTTTGAGCAAATCATAGCAGTGCACTATTCAAGCACATGTAAGCAGTGCACTCTTATTCAAGCACATCATAGTAGTGCACTCTTTGAGCACATCAAAGCAGTGAACTCTTTGAGTACATCATAGCAGTGCACTCTTTAAGCACACTAGAGCAGTGCACTCTTTGAGTACATCATAGCAGTGCAGTATTCAAGCACATCTAAGCAGTGCACTCTTATTCAAGCACATCATAGCAGTGCACTCTTTGAGCACATAGAAGCAGTGCACTCTTTTAGCACATCAGAGGAGTGCACTTTTTGAGCACATCGGAGCAGTGCTCTCCCTGACCACATTATAGCAGTGCACTCTTCAAGCAAATAGCAGTGCACTACCTTTTATTGTCTAACTATAACAAAGAGATACAAAATCGATAAGGCTGTAAGTGTTAGGCCATCTGCTCTTTAATATTTGATGAATCACATCCAACCCAGTTTGTACTCCAGTGGAGTTGAGCAAAACTTGATACAAGATGAGACTATGTGATACTCCAGTGGAGTTGAGTAAACCTTGATACAAGATGAGACTATGTGATACTCCAGTGGAGTTGAGCAAACCTTGATACAGATGAGACTATGTGATACTCCAGTGGAGTTGAGCAAACCTTGATACAAGATGAGATAATGTGATACTCCAGTGGAGTTGAGCAAACCTTGATGCAAGATGAGACTATGTGATACACCAGTGGAGTTGAGCAAACCTTGATACAGATGAGACTATATGATACTCCAGTGGAGTTGAGCAAACCTTGATACAAGATGAGATAATGTGATACTCGCGTGGAGTTAAGCAAACTTTGATACAAGATGAGACAATGTGATACTCCAGTGGAGTTAAGCAAACCTTGATACAAGATGAGCCAACAATTATTTATATAGTAAGTTTTTACCACCCTAATGTTAAGTGCAAAGAAACTAATCTCCATATGTTACATGATTTTTTTCATCTCCAATCTTTTGTGACATTGCTGACTTCTTTTATTACTGTGGGTCATTTATTTTGAAATTGCCAGTTACTGTTGAGCAATGACTTTTTTTCAGTTTTAACTTTAAGTAGAGTTGGTGAGATTATCACTTTTATCAACTTTAAGTAGATTTGGTGAGACTATCACTTTTATCAACTTTAAGTAGATTTGGTGAGACTATTACTTTTGTCTGCTTTAAGTAGAGTGAAAGAGATTATCACCTTTGTCAGCGTTAGGCAGAGTCAAAGTGATTATTACTTAAAGCTGAAATTTTTATTTTGTCATTTCAACACAGAACTGCCTGTTGAATAACGCTTCACTTAAATACCTTTAAAAATGATTTCCTTTGTAAAAAAAATGTCAGTGTCAAAGTCTTTGTTAGCTTCCACAATATTTTGATAAAGAAATGAGTTTAAAAAAATACAATACACTGTCTTAAAATTAACTATAAGGATATATATTAAAATCAAAGTGGTGAAGACATATATTTTACTGTGTTTTCCAATTCATAATGATATATTTATTAAGATCATCTAGATGACCTGTAAGAATCAATTAAAGAAATTACTTTGGCATGCACACATTCGAAGATCCATTTATAATATGTTTGAAAATAAACTAAAAGTGTCGAAATCTAGATAATTAGAGGCCCAGGGCACACACGTATTAGAGGCCCGTATATGAGAGTACAGGGTTCCGTGTTGTGGATACATCCGTGTGTAAATATGAGAGTACAGGGTTCCGTGTTGTGGATACATCCGTGTGTAAATATGAGAGTACAGGGTTCCGTGTTGTGGATACATCTGTGTGTAAATATGAGAGAACAGGGTTCCGTGTTGTGGATACATCCATGTGTAAATATGAGAGTACAGGGTTCCGTGTTGTGGATACATCCATGTGTATATGTGAGGTTACAGAGTTCTGTGTTGTGGATACATCCGGGTGTAAATATGAGGGCACATGGTGCTGTGCTGTGGTCCAGACCATACTCTTTGGAAATATAGAAAATGCTGTTTAAATATAATTTAGACCACTTTGTGATAGCAGCACCACAGAGGCGGGCGGAATTCCTACATCTCAACCCCCCCCCCCCCCC